>VOPJ01010015.1:0-62865 GCA_014673585.1 Semibalanus balanoides
CTGAGAGGGATTGCCCAGCTGTGTTTGTTGATTCTGCCGGTGCCTTGGTGGTAAGAGGCCGGTAACGTTCATGTCGCCATGCTTCGTACTCAGAGCCGTGGGTGTAATCATGAGACTGAGCAGTGAAGGTGAAAACGCCTTACCTTCCCTATGACTACCTCTGAGGCAGTTTCAGACGGTGTCAAAAGGTGTCGTCAAACAATCCGATGGAGTTTCAGGGGTGGCAGGGGTGTCGGACGGCGTCAAACGGTGTCAAACGGTGTCAAACGGTGTCGGGGCGTGTCAAGACACCGCTGTATCAGTATATCACGCGGTATGTCGGCAATCTGGCTGTGATTGGCCCTGTGTAGCGGCTCGTGGGAACTCGCGCAGTATAATCAATCATCTGACCCTTCAGAACAAACACAGCTGCGGCGCTCTCGTCCGGCCGCCTCCTCCACCGCCGCGCCGCCGCCGCCGTCTGACGAGCTGTCTCGTGCCCGCTCCGCGCCGCCGTCCTTCCTTTCCCTGTCCATCGGGCGGCGGCGGGGCGGTCGGTGGCCTTCGGGACGGCTCGCGGGCGCCGCGACAGAAAAACGGACCGTCTTGTCCGTTACCGGCCGCCCAGTACCCGTCCATGGCCCGCGGACGGCCGCGAAACGGCCGCCGACCCGAGCCGTGCCCGAGCCCGGCCTGAAGCCCAATCTGCCGCGGCGAGCGGGGATTGTGAGGGATGAGATTGGCCCTCGGGCCGCCCTGGCTACATCCTCGGCCTCGGCGGCAGAGCTGGCAATCTGAGCAGAAGCTAAGCTGGTATTTGACGTGCTGTAGAAAAGCCGGCGAACGAGAACCAGAGACTACCTAAGCTTTTGGCTCCCGTTGGCATGACTGCAGTCTGCAGTCGTACAGAACGAATGCCCACCAGCGCATATGAGAGTGCATGGCGCATGCAGAAACAATGAGTGCCCGGCAGGTTCTACGGAGCCTCCACTCTTTCCCCGTGGCCCGTGGACCCACTGGCTGGCTATCCTATTTGGCCACGTGCCAGTGCGTTTTCCCTCTCATCTAGCAGCGTCTCGTATTCACCCCAGGCTACAGCATTAGAAGACGGGCAGTATATGTAGCGGGCCATATGCCGTGGAAATGAGTGAGAGCCGCCCACCGCCACCACAGTTCAGCCACGAGACAGAGTGTCGCACTGTGGCACGTGCTGTACCGGCGACCACCGCCGCAGCCACAGTCACCACCGTCACCGCCGTCACCACGTGATTAGCCACCCACATTTGTCACCGACCACCGCGGCTGGTAACAGCAGGCGTATCTGGCTACTCTGCTGCTGCTGCTGCTGGTGGTGGTGGTGGTGCTGCTGCTGCTGCTCCTGGTGCTGCTGCCACTGCTGCTGAGCGCCGGTGGTGGTGGTGGTGCTGCTGCTGTTGTTGCTGCCTCCACTGCTGCTGCTGCTACTGCTGCTGCTGCTGCCGCTGCCGGTAGTGGTGGTGCTGGTGCTGGTGCTGCTGCTGCTGCCGGTGGTGCTGGTGCTGGTGTTGGTGGTGGTGCTGGTGGTGGTGCTGCTGGTGTTGCTGCCTCCACTGCTGCTGCTGCTGCTGCTGCTGCTGCCGGTAGTGCTGGTGCTGGTGCTGGTGCTACTGTTGTTGCTGCCTATACTGCTGCTGCTGAGCGCCGGTGGTGGTGGTGCTGGTGCTGCTGTTGTTGCTGCCTCCACTGCTGCTGCTGCAACTGCTGCTGCTGCTGCTGCTGCCGGTAGTACTAGTGGTGGTGCTGGTGCTGGTGGTGGTGCTACTGTTGCTGCTGTCTCCACTGCTGCTGCTGCTGCTGCTGCTACCGTTGGTGGCTGGTGCTAGTGCTAGTGGTGGTGCTGGTGGTGGTGCTGAGGGGGTCGCTGTGACAGCTGTGAGTACGTGTGATGAACAGCTGCGCAAGGCGAACCCCCGGTGGGTGGCAGTGATCCAACAGAGAACAAAGTGATCCGCTCCGTGTTGAACAGGACAGGGCGGGGAGGAGGGAGGGAGGTAGAGAAGGAGATGAGACAGAGGAGAGAGGAGGAGAGAGTGGGTGAGATGTGGGGCTGATAATGACATAGGGAGATGCCTGTGCAGCCGTAGATTCCCCACGCCCGCGGCGCTGTATGATTCCCCACGCCGCGGCGCTGTGGAATTCCCCACCCGCGGCGCTGTATGATTCCGGCACGCCGCGGCGCTGTATGATCCCCACGCCGCGGCGCTGTATGATTCCCCACGCCGCGGCGCTGTATGATTCCCCACGCCACGGCGCTGTATGATTCCCCACGCCGCGGCGCTGTGACGCTATGCTCGCTACAACCTGTCTCCACGCGGGGAGTTCACAGCTGAAATAACCGATAGAGGGCCGATTCTGGGCAGAACACCGCATGATGAACGATCTGGTCTTCGTCGACACCTGGCCGGGCCGATTGGGAGCGGGCCGTCAGTTGACCAGCGGTTCGCCTCGGGCAGATGCCGCATACTTTCCGCCCAGCGGGCGATGGCATGTTGTTACTGCCGCCGTATGTGTCACCAACGCTCTGTGACGGCTCACATCCTGGTCCACATCCCAGAAAACCACCGTCCCGCACAATAATACACCTCAACTAGCTGAACTCCGCTGGAGAGTGTCGCTCTATATCGTGATATAAGGATGTGATGTCCGCTGGACAGTGGACAGTTTCGCTCTATCGTGAAAGGATGTGATGTCCGCTGGACAGTGCCGTACAGTACTGTACATTATAGAGCGTCATGTCGCCCTATCGGGAAAGGATGTGATGTCCGCTGGACACTGGACAGTTTCGCTCTATCGTGATAGGATGTGATGTCCGCCGGACAGTGCCGTACAGTACTGTACATTATAGAGCGTCATGTCGCCCTATCGTGAAAGGATGTGATGTCCGCTGGACACTGGACAGTTTCGCTCTATCGTGATAGGATGTGATGTCCACTGCAGACGCGCGTGTTGTGTCGCGCTGTGCATGTGATGTCCGCCCGTTCGGATTGTATCCGAAACTCCTACGACGGAAACACAACAGTACGACTTTCCGGTGTATTCTGAGCGATAGCAGTTGCTTCATCTGTGGTCGACTCGAGACGACACAGGCGAGGCAATGCAAATGCGAGGCAGTCCGGTAACGGATTTGCTGCTGCAACTGATTTTCACTGATCTAATCTACGGAGTTTTGATTCATGCATTATTGCTTTTTCTGTTAGACCAAGCTTCTTCTGAGGACGGTTTTCTGGTTGGTACTGGGGATTTATTATCCAAGCTCGAAATGATTAAAATGTGATTAAAAACGAAGTACGATAATACGAATAACTTTGGCCCAAAATGCCTCAGCAGTCAGTCCGCACATTGCCTGACATATTGAAATGTCACGTGTCAAAGTCTCCGCAGTGTCATCTTTGTCCCCCCACGCCGTCACCCCTGTCACTCCACGCCACGTCTCGAACATTGTGCCTTGTGTGCTACACACGCACATGACGTCACATCACCAGTCCTGCGCTAATGACGCCCTGCAGACCTCACCGTCGTCCGTTCTCGCCCCGACTCATTCCTGCGGCGCGTGTGGCTAGCGGCTGGGATCAATCACGCATCCTTCACCATCCGTGCCGCCTCTGGCCACGTGCCGTGCATCACGTGCCGCCGCCGGCCACGTGCAGACCAGCGCCAGGGGTGGACGCCCTGCGCTGGCGACGCCTTTGTCTGCCCAGCAGCCGCCTGCTCTGTTGTCCCCGCCACTAGGTGCTGCTCTCTCCCCTCTGTGGCGGCAGAGCGCCGGCCGCACGCTTCTGATGAGCCCTCCTCCCCGCGTCCCACCGCGCCGCGTCCCTCCTCCCCACGTCCCACCGCGCCGCGTCCCCCCTCGCCGCGTCCCTCCTCCCCGCGTCCCACCGCGCCGCATCCCTCCTCCCCACGTCCCACCGCGCCGCGCCCCACCGCGCCGCGCTGGGACGCGTCGCGTCGTGTGCCGACAGCTGCCGGTGCCGGCGGTGCTGACGGCCTCCTGTGTTGGCCGCCTGTCGGGGTGTCGGGACTCGGGGAGCGGCGGCGGCGGCCACGCTCCCCGTCAGCCCCTCCCAGCCCCTCTCCGCCGCCACGCGAGCGAGACAGGCGCCGCCTCGCGAGCGAGACAGGCGCCGCTTCGACGCCGGAGAGCCGCCTGGGATTGTGAGGGCAGGGACAGTGCAGTGGGGGCAGAGGGAGGAGCGGTTGCGAGAGGAGAGGAGAGGCTGCGAGAGGAGAGGAGAGGCGCGCGCCGCCAATGCGAGGTAATTTGTTTGCTGTTGGAGTCGGGCGGGACGAATGAAACTTTTGGTAATCATGTTTACTGAGCTTAACGTTGGTGCCACGCCGTCAGCGAAGTTTCTCTCCGTCGACGTGTATTAACTCTTAATCCTACACAAACTTCCCGTTATTGCAATTTTCCGGCGTCCTAAATGTACCCTCGTTCGCCTCGCAATCGCCCCACATTCGCAGTCCGCGGTGCATTGCTCTTCCCTGACAGCTTCCATCATCGCCTGATGCTGGAGCACATCTGGACGGAGAGGTCTGCTGACGGGAGATGTCAGGCCGCATTGGACTCATTTCCGAGTCCTACACGTGAAGCTCGGTAGCTTCTGATCAGTTTCAGTTATTTCGATTAGGTCTCAGCTGCAGATATTCGGTCGTATCGAATATATGCTGAAGTGTGTCAGTATTCGTCCCCAGCTAGTCAAAATGTGTAGATTGTATTCAAGCTCATTATTATATTTAAATCATTAAATCCCACTGAGATTCTAACCAATCCCAGATTCAGTCAAAATATATGGATTATATTCAAGCTTATTATTATATTGAAATCATTAAATCCCACTGAGATTCTAATCAATCACAGATTTAAAGTGAACCGAAATTCAACTATGCTTCCGCATCCACAAAATCACAATCCAGAAGACGCGATAAGGCCTAAAGTTCAGCGAATAAATTCGCTCCACAGCCCGTTTCCGGTCGTCGCCGGGTCCCTGACCCGTGGTGGAGACCGACTCGTCTGGGAACATACCGGTCCGGTCTGCCTGCTGTATGGTGAGGCCCAGAACGGGCAGGTGCCGTACCTTACATGGCCAGCCGGCATTCGAAATGACGGGTTTCGCGCTGGGCTGGACCGCCTTCAGGAAGGGAGTGTTGCGGCCTCAGTCTCGGCCTCCCTCAGACGCCATTCAGGCGACCTTCCACTGTCAGCCGGCATTGTCGAGCTGAGTGAGGATGTGTCGTAACAGCAGGTCGAGCTGTGGGAGGATGTGCCGGACATCGTTACTCGCTGTGACTCCGTGACGCCTCAGTCACCGCGACAGCCGCGCTCGTGACGACGTGAAGGCAAACGTGACGTCCGCGACTTGGTGGCGAACGTGACGCCGCTCTGTGACGGCGATGACGGCGGTGACGAACGTGACGCCGCTCTGTGACGGCGATGACGAACGTGACGCCGCACTCGAGACGTAGTGGACCCCGCAGGACATCGGACACAATCAGACCATTGCCCGTTGATCGCTGCAGGACTGGCGTGGAGCAGTGCCGGATCATTATCAGAGGCGACTACTGTCATCCACTGCTCGCAACACAGCGACCGAGTTGACTCGCCGATAATCTTATCACACTCGGCGCGCTCTGCCCGGCGCTGCGTTGCTGTTGAACGGTGCAGTGTCGGATCAGGCGTGCAAACAACCGACTGGTTCTCAAATCACCGCGAGCTTCGTCGTTCGGGCTGACGGAGCCGAGTTACCCTCCCGGAGTCGAATTTGTAGCCCAAACACGATGCCTTCTCAAGCTCCTCTTAAGCTTAAATTGTAAATATCAAGGAAAATAGACATGTGTTTCTTTGGCCCGTCATCTTTGCTGTCTTCCATTTATCTATAAAGGTGGCCAGACACCGTTCCCATTGGCTGACCGTGGGGGACATTGTCCTCCGTGTCCCAGGAGACGCTTCTCCTCCCCCACCTGCCCCCCCCCACCGGGCACCGAGCCCGTGGGCGAAACAAAAGACCAGCCACGTGCTCTTGTGCTAACGGAGCGCGTCGCCCACCGCCGACCCGGCAACAGTGCAGGACTGCATTCCGGAGCAGTGAGACGCCAGAAGGCTGGCCTGGCACGAGTGAGGCCGATTCACCCCCACAGGTGAAGCTCGCACGCCACCGCCGCGCAGCAGTGTGGGCACCTGAGCAGTGTGAACACACTGTGAGCCCCTTTCAGATACCGCAGCGCAGTCTCCACCCGAGACAATGCACGTCCGTCCCTGAGTTACCCATAATCAGCTCTCCAAACCCAGAGACTGCCGACCCCCGAGCTCACCTCCTGCGCGCTGAGGAATTCCTGAAACAGGCCTCACACGCCGACATAATTCACCCCGGGACTGACCATAAAAACTGTGCCTCCTGCCTCCGCCATGGTCTGGAGACCACAGTCCACAGCGGCTGGCCAGGACAGGCGCCGCGCAAAACCTCTCACTTCGTCCGGCCTTCTGACCGTGGGGCACCCGATTTGTGACGTCACACAGTGTGGTGTGACGTCACGACTGGGCCGGAATCGCGCGGCGATCGGCCCTGGTGACTGCCGCGCGGACGTCATAGCCGCTGGTGTGTGGGTGATTCGGTGAGTCAGAAGCGGCTTCCTTCCTTATCCATTCAGGACCTGTTCGAATGGGTCCCGTTTTGTGCCACAGGTGGACAGGTGAGATTTCTTTCTTTTTGGTGAGTCACACATTTCCGGTGGGGTTAAAAGCAACACGTGACAAACACGCGCGTTCTTTTGAGTGCTGGAAATGCTTGGATACTGAATAGCTTAACGTCATCTGCTTCTCGAATGTCATCCTATTTTCATTTCGCACCGTTAGATGGACGCCTTTGGCTGTCAGTGTGTCGTGCTGTCCGGGCTCATCTCACATCCAACTAAGCCAAGTATTTTGTCCGTGTCGCACGGGATCTGCAGATTCGAGCCGTGTCACACGGCATCTGCAGAGTCGAGCCCGCTCGTTGTCGGGAGATTCTCTGGATGGCCGAGATTTCCACGTAATCTGTCGGCGGAGGTTCCTTGAAAGTCGCCGCTGCTCTTTGTCTTCACCGGTGGCAGAGCAATACACTCTGGTTGTGTGTCAGAGATGTCAGCCGTGTGTCAGACGTGTGTCAGACGTGTGTCAGACGTGTGTCAGACGTGTATCAGAAGTGTGTCAGACGTGTCAGACGTGTCAGATGTATCAGACGTGTCATACGTGTCAGATGTGTCAGAGATGTCAGCCGTGTGTCAGACGTGTGTCAGACGTGTCAGACGTGTGACGTGTGTCAGACGTGCGTCAGACGTGTCAGCCGTGTGTCAGAAGTGTGTCAGACGTGTATCAAACGTGTTAGACGTGTCAGACGTGTCAGATGTGTCAGATGTGTCAGACATGTCAACCGTGTGTCAACCATGTGTCAGCCGTGTGTCAGCCGTGTGTCAGCAGTGTGTCAGGCGTATCAGACGTGTGTCGGAAGTGTGTCAGACGTGTGTCAGGCGTGTCAAACGTATGTCGGCCGTGGCAGACGTGTCAGACTCGGTGTCAGCCGTGTGTCAGACGTGTGTCAGACGTGTGTCAGACGTGTGTCAGACGTGTGTCAGACGCTACAAGCGGCGCCGCAGACAATGCGCGGAAACACGCCGTCAAGACTGTCCAGCCGAGCCTACTACCGGGGTGGCAGAGAGCGGACCAGAAAAACACCCGATCGCCACTGACAAAGCCGCAGCTTTGTCAGGACAAGGCTCCTGTGTGTGGAATGTCCGGCAGTGTAAGTTTCACTCGGGACACGTCCATCGGCGAGAGACGACAACCGGACATTACTTTGTAGCGCTACACGGGTGTCGATCCTGTGTTCGATTCCCATGTGATGGTGAGGCAGCGAGCAAACGGCTCGTCGCTGCTGAGCTTAAGGTGTTTGAAAGGGTCATAATCTGTTGAAATGGTGGGCTACAGCTGTACTATACGGCAGGTGGTTTGCAGAAGTGGCGTATAAGCGAAGTCATTTTCATTTTTGGCGGTGTTGGTTTTGAAATGGCTTGTCCGATTTAGTTGGACGTGAGTAGGTATGTCAATCTTGATATTTTTTGTAGGCTTGAAATGAGACGAGACGGGGCACGGAATTGTGTGTAGGTATCTCTCGAAAGAATGTATTCATCAGAATCGTATTATGATAGGTACACCCTCCCGCAGTTGCTATAGTAACACTAAGGTCCGGCTTCTTTCTACCTCTAGTGTATGTTTGACGGAGCATTTATAATCGTTTATACATGCATTCAAACTGCATTAATCAGAGCTTCAAATTTACATAGTAGTCCGTTTTTTTCACGATGAGCTTAATTTTAGCGCGGATATTTTTTCTTAATTATACATTTTAAATGTTTAATAATGTTTTAGTAGTAGCCGTACTCACGATTGACAAATTTGCGAATAATATTTAACCTCTCTCATAACGGTGCCGTTTATGTTTGCGAGCTGTTAAAAAAACACTAATATCGCGGCATAATTTCGCTCTCCCATCTGTTGATAAGCGGTCTACAGCTATAAAAAACATTTCAAAACAATTTTAAAAAATTTTTAAAACATTTCGCGCAAAAATAAGACCATCGTGAAAACAGACCAATTGACGCAATTGTACCCACCTAGGTATTCGGATTGGCCTTCTTGCAGAAGGGTTTGCTGTTTAGCGGCCTTTCTGTGAATGAATGAACGATTTTGGGGCTTTAAAGAGAGCCCGATGGATCGAAGGGGAGTGAGGTATAATCCAACCGTTAGCAAGTGAGTGTAAGCTCTCTTTTAGTAAGTCGGTTTTAAAATGCATTATGTCGTTTCATATAATTCAACTGTTAAAACAACATACCCGCTCGGCGCACGATAAAAATTAGCGTACCTTTTATGTGTAGTACTAGCAACTGCGGAGTCCATGTACCTCTTTCTCTATATAGGCAAATTATAAGAAGACATAAAGCGAGGACAAACGAATCTAAAAAAAGAGAAAAAAAGAAAGAACAAAAAACAAACCCCACAAAAAATACCAGAGAATAAAAAATGTTGTTCCAGTGGATGGTCTGCACGCTTGACTTTGAGCTGGGCGCTTTTTCCGCATTGGTGGTTGGTTTTTGCTGTGCCAGGGCTATGTCGTGGCATTTGTCTGTGAGTACTCCGAAAACGATAGTTACCCAGCGTATGACGTAGTTCTCGACCTTTTCGCACTTCAACTGACGTCGAGCATAGCACCAGCAGCACAGGCGGCGCCGATCATTGATCAGTACCAAGGCGCAGTTTGCTACCACCTGATCCAAAGACTTTCAATCTCTCGGCCACCAGGGGCACATGGGGCCACATGGCGAAGACACCTCCGCCTGTTTAGACTGTGGGCTGAATCAACAGAGTGACTCGGGTTTGGCTCGACCTTCACCTGGTGGCACGAGCGGTCCGGTGGTGTGGCGGTCGGAGTGAGTGGAGGCTCTGGCAGCGATGTAGGTCAGACCCGTAGGTCACCGATCCTCCGTCTAGCTGCGTCGCAGTCGCAGAACTGTATGGACGTACCCCGTTCCCTAATTACCGGCCAACCGCTTTGGTCCAGCAGACCGTTCAGCAGGCGACCAGAACGGATTGTGTGGGGGGGGCAAATTAAAAAGTCACACAAATTCTGAAAACTTCATCGGATTACGCTTGCATTATGTAATGGTAGACCTTGATTTGAGAAGTGCAAACTTTTGTTTTAATTTTAAGAAGGTTTTATCTTGGAGTAATGTACGCTGGGTTCGGGATTATATACTCATGTAAATGTAGTCATTTTTGCCGATAATTCGGGAAACGGGTTGGAGAGGAGGAGAGAAGGGAAGGGACGGAGGCGCGGTGGTGTGGGGGAGCAGGGAGCGGAGGGCGAGACGGCGGGAGGAGTGGGGGCGGGGGGGGGCGATTGCTCATTTTGGCCCAACCGTAGATCCGCCACTGGACACATTTGTCGACCTCCATTTCGCCTAACCGGCCGCCGCTTGGTCCTCCATTCCGCCAAACTGGCCGCCGCCTCGCCCAGACTAGCCGCCTAAACGGCACAGCTGGCAACCGGTTCCGATACCGATCTGGTATCCCATATAAGTTGCGCTGGAACCTGCCGGCCGGCTGTGAATCGGCTTTGGCGTCCGGCCGGAACTCGACTCGCCGCCGGTTTCTCCTCGCTCTGACCGAGTGAGCGACTCGGCAGCGTCGCGCCTTGTCGGGTGTCACCTTGTCACCCCCCCTCCCTCCCCCTCCTGCCTCTCCTGTCGTCAGTGACCAGGTGCCGCCTGTCATAGTTCGCGGTCGTGTCGGAGAGGGCCGTCCCATGCTCGACCGACCTCGGCCCGCCTCGGGCAAGGTCAGACGAAACGCCAACACGGCCGCACTTTGCTGGTGTTGGCTGTCGTTGATGCGGCCCGGACTGTCGTTGATGTCGTTGATTCCAAACGGACTGGCAAACTCGCCGTGTGTAGGTACTGTGTAAGTGTATGCGTCTTATCTGGGCACGTTGGTTTCCTGACTGGCCTGTCCTCAGGACATCATCATCTGCCTGTTTAGCTGGCTCGGTGATCAGCTTTCAAATATGGCCTTGACCTCGGCGTTGTGCAGCGTGACCTTGGCGTCTGTCGCTATGGACAGCTTCCTCGCATTGTGCACGCCGCTGGTACGTCTGTTATGCACTGGTGACGTACCGGAACTGTGAGTGACTGGCATTACGGTTTCTCAGACCATTGTGTTCACCATTGTAGTTGTTTTACTTTCCCAAGCGTGATTCTATTGTGTGAACTTCTGCGCTACTTAAATATGGAAGTTTGTGTTCATGACATTCACTTCACTTGTTAGGCTACGTGTTTAAACGTTAAATGGAAACACATGTTTATAATAGGCATGGCAAGTATAAAATCCTAACCTTGAACAAAAATGGCTAATAGAGGTTTGAACAGCAACATTACCTACACTTTTTTCTGAGTTCGTCTGCAAGTGTCGGTCGGTGTCTGTCGCCCAAAATCGAAGTCGATGTGCTATCACTATTATTATCTGTGAAAATCGGACGTACACTGGGAGTAATACATTTCATCCACTTTAAATGGAAAGCACTTACAGTAAAACAGCTGGAGCGATGTGGTCACACCAGAGAGGTTGCTCGTGACGCCAGGTTTCCCTTTCGTGGAGTTAACTTGATTACCAGTTTATTGTAGTGTTCGTTTCGATCGGCCCATTGCCCCACTCTCAACTAATTGTGACCAGTTTCACATCAGTCGTGATGTTATAAGGCAGATAATGAGCACGACCTAAACGATCATGACCTAATCAGTTCCTACTTGCTACATTGCAGTGTGGTGCCTATCGTCGCTGTTCCCTCCGCTCTACAACAGTCGCTTCTCATGTATCGTTCACTGGTTCCGTGCTATCACTCTGCGTTACCCGCTGCTGTCCGGCAGGGACTATCATGGGCTGGGTGCACCCATGGGTGCCCATTCAATTCTTCCAAATGTCTGGGTTGGGTATGCATTTTTTTTACTTTCCATGGGTACTGGGCGGCGCGTATGAGTAGGTATGGCCACCATCTCTTGCCGAAGTAAATATTTCTCGCTAAGTGAGAATTAATGTTTTTACTTGGGACAGACCCGAGAGCTGTCTGTTAACGCAGGCTCAAAGGTACCTGCTCCTTTTTTGTTGTATAATAGGACTATACGTGATAAACAATTTAGGACTTTGGGCCCCGGAATGAGCTCATGACCCCAATACAATTCGTGGTTAAGTTAATGTAGGGCAGTCCACCTCTTTTTTAGAGGACCATGCCTGATCCCTAGGTCTGATTTATTATGACAATGTTGGACCGCATATGTGTTCGATTATAGTTTTTATTAATCTCTGCACGGCCAAGCAAAACACAACTGGTGCCTGAAGTATTATGTTATCGGTTAATATGATGAAAGTTCCCAGCGTGCTAGGGAGAGTGTTGCCAAATTTCGTGAAAATACTCCTACCTGCTGCCTCTTTTCTGGAATGGGCGCCTCGAGGGATGGGCATGGATATCAATATTATGAATTTGAATGGGTCTGGTCTGGGTCTGGGATTGGTGTTCATGGGTTTCGGCTGGGTTGGGCTTGAGGTTTTGGCACCCATGATAGTCTCTGCTGTCCGGGCGGCTCGGAACATTCGGGATATTCCTGGCGGAAAGACGATAGGGGTTTTCTGGAGATCCTGGAAGAGGCCTCAAAGTTCCAGGGGCGTTCCGGAGGGTCCCGGGCGCCCCAGAGGTCACGGGGTAGAACGGTCACTGCATCACGGCGTGCCGGCAAGGATGTGGCTTCCTCTGGGAGGCAGGATGTCGGGCTTGTCGGGCGTTAGAGAACGATAGCTACCGCAGCATACATGGGTGTCGGTGCTGCTGTCCAGCCCGGCTCAGTCAACTGCATACAGTGGCGGAGCTACGGTTGGGCAAAATGGGCAATTCCCCCTCCCAACCGTCCGAAATCGGCAAAAATGGCACATTTCATGATAGGTATAAAAGGAGATCTAAGCAACTTTTACCAAGGGAAGTTTGCTTTAAATCAGCTACCAATGCATAAGCTAGCGAACTCCGATGAGTTTTCAGAATTGTGCGAGACTTTTTTAGTTTTGCCCCCCAAACTCCCGTTCTGGATCCGCCGCTGACTGCATACAACGGGCTACCCAAACAATCGATATTTGTACACATTGTACAGTGTGCATGATGTATGCAACCAATTTTGAGTCAATGGGTGACGTCAGTAATGTTCATCACGGTCACATGCTTGGTTGAGGCCAAAGGCTCTCCTTCCAATGCGGCACATTTGGTTCGTTTCCTCTTCTCAAGAAACGCTCATAATACACGGATATCAGCTCACATGGGGGAGAAACTGCTTCTTACAGGCGCACACGCTAGAAGCTGCTCAGATCAGCCAGGTAGGTAAATCTTTTACAAACATATTCAGAACAGTTAGACAAATACATTCCATTCAGAACAGTTAGACAAATACATTCCCTAGCTCAGTAGTTGTACCGCAATTTGCGCACATGATGTATTGTTTCAATATTGACCAGCGCCACGGGAATCGACAAGTATGTTGACATTGCAATGTATAGGTTCAGCGCCCGCTCCAGGCACACGGACTGAATACAGATATAGGAGCGTGAGCTCTGCGCCTGCCTACCGCGTCTAGTCGAAAGTAGGCAATGGTTCCACACGCGCGAACTTGAGCCTACGCAGTCTGCACGGTGCACGAAGTGTGCATAATTGCGCTCTGGATCGAAAGGTTCAATGTTTCCGCCGGGGGCGAGCACCCGCTGCTGCGTGGTCTCTCAACCTCCACCCTGACCCTCGCTGGCCTTGGATGACCCCGACTGACCCCGTATACCCTGACCGACCCCGTCTACCCTGGCTTACCCGTCTACCCTGGCTGACCCCGACTGACCCCGTCTACCCCCGTCTATACCCCGACTGACCCCGCCCACCCTGGCGACCCCGTATACCCTGACCG
The DNA here is from genome assembly GCA_014673585.1 of Semibalanus balanoides. NCBI lineage: Eukaryota > Metazoa > Arthropoda > Thecostraca > Balanomorpha > Balanidae > Semibalanus > Semibalanus balanoides. The sequence continues at coordinate 13,537 of VOPJ01010015.1, forward strand.
ACCCCGCTACCCTGGCTGACCCGTCTACCCTGGCTGACCCCGACTGACCCGGTCTACCCTGTCTGACCTTCCCGCCGTCTGCAGACGGCGGAAAGAAAAATTTACGGAACATCCACTCCGCCACCCCATAATCTCGCAGTGCTGGGAGGTCGTCGCAGAGCTCACCTGAGAAGCTTTGTAAGTTTTCAGAGCCTTATGACATTCACTCTGTTATCCAACACCCCGATGTGACTGTGAAGACGCAGTTCTGAGCTCTCGGGCTGACCGCCAACCTGACCTGTGGTGTCGCCTGCACCGGGGTGCTGTCGGCGGCAGCGGCCGACTTTGAGGCTGCGCCAGCAGGTGACGGAGAGGTTGGCGACGGCCGCCCCTCCGTCTGCCAACTGCCCGGTGTGGACACGCCGAGCCGCCCCCGCCCCCGCCCCCGCCTGCCACAGGCTTCCGCCGCCCTCCCGTCCCTGGTCTATCACCACGTCCTGCCGCCTCGCAGCTCGACTCGCCCCCCCCCCCGCCCCGCCTCGCGCCCCCACCTCGCAGTATCGCGACGACCGCGGGACCGACCGCTACGGGCTCGTCAGGCGTTTGTTTCTGCATGACGCGAGCGACCAGAGGTGCTTGGCCCGGGGGCTGCCCTCTGCCACTGACCGTTTACACACCTAATAATAGACTGGGCAGCTAATGGACCCGCGAGGGGGCAGCCGCCGACCGGACGTACCGCTGCAATCCGGTCTGAGTGGCGTTGGTAATCGATGACGACGATCCGCAGCCGGCGGAGTGAGTGACCCACACGGCTGAGCGGTGAGGTGACCCCCCTCCGGTCCGGTCCGGTCCGGTCCAGTCCGGTCCGGTCCGGTCCGGTCCGGTCCGTCGCGGTGAAGCAGACCCTACAACCAGACCGGACTCTCAACACAGCCCGGGCCAGAGGAACGCGGGCTGCCTTCCGCATGTTCACCTTCTGACCTCCCCGCTGCACGGCGTCACAGCGTTTTTGGCTGGGAGAGCGAGAGATGGGTGGACAGTGACAGTGATGTGAGTGGGTGGACACACAGTGAAGTCTCTGCTCAGACCTCAGGCGATACACGGCTGAGACAAGGGGCCTGTTCCAGTCGCGCCTCTTTTGTCCTCTAAGTTGCTCCAACTGCAACTGCTCTGTGTTAAAGAATACACTGGACCAAAGTGGGGAGCAGGCTTTTGAGGAGCGTTAGAAGTGCGCACTGAACAGATCCCAAGGTGTGTCTTGGCTTCGCTGGCCCTGCTTGATGGTCAGCGTGTGAATGTAGCATTTCGTGTATCGTGACACTTATAGTTGAGGATGGAGGTTATAACGCGATAGTGCTTGGGTTACGTAGCGTGGTGTGCAGTTGAGTCATGTTACCGTACAGACCCGTCACAGATGCTACTTGAAACCATGCTACTACAGCGATAGGTCATCAAGATAACGCTGTCAATACACGGCTTGCGTAATGTTTGGCAGGTGTCAGCGGCGATTCCTTATACGGTGTGCACGTGTCCTGCTGACAATGGCCACGGCTCCTGTGAATGCTGCCTGGGGTTTCCGAAATGTGCACCTACAACAGCTGTGTTTTGTGTCATTGACCCGTGTATAGGTACCCCTGCACGGATGGTATTTACTTACAGCTGATCAGCAGGCAGGGATGTAGTCCAGCGGGCACGGGACCATGCCCCTGAACAATAATAAATACACTGATAGAATGGATTTCTGACGACCCGACCCTACCCGCCCCGGCGTCAGCATCATATGACTGAGGAGGCATTTTTTTTCGACTGCCCCTCCCCTGATACTTAAAAATATCCGGACTACGTGCCTGTCAGCAAAGAGATGCTTCAGTTGCGGTCTCTGGCTGAATCGACTTACGATACGAAAGGCAGTGATAAACGACAGGCAATCAATCGCCCAATACTGATCGTGTGTCTGTTCTGTTTCAGGATTCTTCGGCGAGTTAGCGCAGTCATGGGTAACTGTCTTACAAAAAAGGATTTCAAACCCAACAACATGGGACAAGTCAACTCACGTAAGTAGTTACCAATTAGCAGTGTGCACTGTGAATGCTCGTTTTCCCCATGTCCATCATCCGTGGTATGCACACGAGCCGTTTAAAGCGAATGACCATGAATTTATATGTCATTGTATGTGCCGCTCGGCATGTATATATATAAATACATTCGGACATTCTCAAGCATGTGCTACATGCATTAATCAACTCAATGCTCAGCATTGTTTAAGGTGCTGTTTTCACTTAGTAAAATTGTGTTTCATGTGTGATGCATTTGCCACCAGCACGAAACGTTTGAAGACGCGTTTTAACGCTTCTCTACCATGACGACCACAGCAGCCCGTTAGTTACGCTCGACGATGCACTAAATCTGCCCTGGGACCGAAACCTGTGTCACGCAGCGGTCTGACTGTCGGCACGCCGACACGGCTAAGCACAATCTGGCACGGGATTTTTTTTTGTATACACTTTTTATATAGACATAGTTTATATAATACAAATATAAATATAATATTAAAAATTATATTATACACAGACAGTTTAGTACCCTACATTTCATAATGTAGCCTAATATTAATTAGTATGAACCTCCATGAATTTGACTTTTTATCTGTACCCATTCCAAGAAAAAATACACTCCAAAATTAACGTTTCTTGCCTGGAGGCGATTTTAATGAAATCTACACAGGCGACCTTTACCGGAGATGCTGCTGAAACAGGACAATCTCGAGTAACCCCCGTTTAATTTAGCTTCTCGATTATTTTGTATACCTTAATAGAATCTTAAGTATCGAATTATCAACATCTCCCAGTGAAGCTGCAGCTGCTGCACCTCCACCATTTCGTTTCCGCTCCCCTGGCTGATAACGGTTTACCCATTCCATCGCGCCCCAATGATGGACTCGATATATCTCTGCCCCGAGGGAAGGGCGTTGTCGCTTCCGTTTGCATCAGCATGGCGTGCGGGCCGCCTCCACCCAGTCCCAATCACTCCCACACTCCTGCTCCTCGCTCCCCCCTCCCCTCCCCCGCTCTCACGGCACATCGTCACTCACCGCCCTCGCCTCGCCTCCTGGCCCGTTCCAGGCCCGGCGAGGGATGCCCCCCATTGCACCCCAGGGACGAGCGTGTTGACGGAAAACGCAGCCACATCATCATTCGGCTGCTGCTGCTGCTCCTATCTTCAGAGAGCTGAAGTCGTGTTGTTTGTTGGTCTGTCGAAACATGAACGCTGTGACGCGTCGTCAAACTTCTGTCAACACTTCCGTCCGGCGCGGTGAGGGAATCTCGAGGAGCAACGAGATCCAGTGTGTGATGCTTCCTGAGGTATCCAGCTGGTGAATGGCTCCGGTCAAATTTTTTACGATTTTTGAAGCCTCGCGTACACACCAGGTCAAGTCAGTGGATTTCAGAGCGGGTCTGGATCCGGTTTCCGGTCCAGCGAAAATGCTGGATAGCCCGACCCGGAGTGAATGGGGTTTGTTCTCGATCGTAGCTTCGTAGTGACGCATACAAGTCGAGTTTATGTTTGTGTGACCTAAAAAGCAAGCACGTTGTGCACCTGAAAACCTGCGGGAAAAAATCAGTCATTTAGATGCGTGTTTTTTGGAATCGAAACCAAGTTAGGAGGAGGTGGTACTTAGAGAGACATAAATTAGTAACAAAAATATAATAATGCTTTATTTTTTAGGGCATCTCGAATGCTTTTATTTTTTTAATATGTCCGTCAAGTCATTTTAACTATTTGTTGCAAATAGTTATTTTTGATTTTTTTTCGGAGCAAATGTAATATAAAAATAAAAACGGTCAAAACATATTAAAAAATGGAAGATATATTCGAGAACAAAGCATGGACGATGCGCCTAAAAAATAGATCTATATTTTTGACTGACTTATGTCTCCCTAAGCAGCAACCTCCTCCTTACTTTGGTTGCGATTCCTTAACACGCTTTTGAGACACAGTTCATGTCAGTTCCGTTCGCAGCTCAGCAGGGCGGCCAAACTGCCAATGGAGTATATGCACGTTGTAAGAAAAATACACCAAACGAAAGAGGAAATATTTCTAGTTCTTAAAATAATATATTTGTATAACTTACTCCCTTCTTTTTTAGCATAAGCAAGAAAGAAGCAAGAGGAAGCGTTTAACCGTACTTGAGTGGTGAGCGTCACAGGCTATGAGTAGCTGAGCTTCGCTAATGCTAAGAGTAGAGAATGTTTTTGAGCCTTCGATTGGGAAATGTTTTAGTTTTTTCCGACCAATCGAACCAATAAACAAATTTGTGTGTTAAAGTAAAAACTAGAGCATATTTTAATTCTGGTTCTACTTTTGGCTGCATTAATGTGAAGGACTATCAGGAAGAAGCGAAAACTTGTTTAGGCTTACTAAATCAATAAAGCATTTACATGCACAACTGTATATGCGACCAAATGAAACAAAAGAAATGAAAGCAAGAAAGAGCATTTGAATTGTATTTTTAGAATCTTATATGAGAAAATAGCATTCCTATATTGCAAAGCCATGACGCGTATCTTAAAAGTGGTAGCATGTGACGTCACAGCACCTAAGCGTAGTTACGGTTAGTTCGCAAGATGCAGTTTTCGCCAGCCCGCACTTAAATTAATGTTTTAAGGCATGCTGATAAGGCCTCAGGATAATAACATTTAAAGTTATCAGCATGATCAGAAAATCATACTGTTTCCCGGACACATACAATTTTCAATATTTTGGTGACCTGCATATACTCCATTGGCAGCCCGGGTTCGCATGACACTGGAGTGTCATCATCCGCCGGGACTGGCTGGGCTCCGGTCAGAAGCCGCGTGCAGCTGCTCCTGCCAGGTCGCGGAGCCGAACCGGAAGTGACGCGGTGCTGAACCGGAAGTGTCACGCTGCTGGGACACTCCAGCTGACCGACTGACCCATCGAATCGGTCCGCATCCCTACCGACATCTCTGCCGAGTTTCTGTAGGGATGCCGGCAGATTCGATGGCTCCTCTGCAGCGGTCGCTACTGCGTCCCTGCTCACAATCCGCCAAGCCACAGCTCGAAGCACATGTCGTCCAAGCCTCGCATCACGAGGTTCGTGCCGGTACTGAAAGGGAAAACAAGCCAAACTTGGTCACGATGAAGACCGCTGCAGGCGAGCAGACCGTGCTGCAGATGCAATCACGCCAGCTGCTTTTTCCGCTCATCGTCCGTGTCCGGTTCGGGTTGACATTAGCATTAGCTGACCACGTGTCGCGCGCGGCCCGTTGCCCGGACTGTTCGAATTTGGTCGTGATTTGTCGTGTCACGGTCGGCGCCGTCTGGTTTCATTTAGGTCTGATTAGAATCGCCCCACATCACTTAGCGGTCAGCCATTGGCCCGTTGCATGACACGACGAGTCACTGCCGATAGGTAAAGGTAGCTTTTTTACCACTTGGTCTAAATATATACTTCCACTTCATTTCAGTGTCCAGTAGGTGTCTTGGTTTTTAGCAGCTGCCGCTGCGGTGTTTGCCTTATGTCCTTTTTATGCGATCCGAAAGTGTAATCAATCATGCCTGACCGGTCCGTGAACGCCAGGAAGAGGTTTCTCCTTTCTGCCGTGGTGCGCAGACTGGCTTTAACTGGTGTGTGGCGGCCAAACTGCCTCACGCCACGCCACGCCACGCCACGCCACGCCACGCCACGCCACGCCACGCCACGCCACGCCACGCCGCGCCACGCCGCGCCGCGCCACGCTGTCTAGTGTCTCTTCGTCCAACACCAGCTGATCAGCGGCAGTCATGTTAGTCACTCGCTATCGGTTGCTCGGTTGACTCGGAGAGGAGTCACTCGCTATCGGCTGCTAGGCTGACTCAGAGAGTCAGAGTGACTCGTGATCGGTTCCTAGGTTGACTCAGAGGGTCAGAGTAACTCGTGATCGGTTCCTAGGTTGACTCAGAGGGTCAGAGTGACTCGTGATCGGTTCCTAGGTTGGCTCAGAGAGGAGTCACTCGCTATCGGTTGCTATGTTGACTCGAGAGAGTCAGAGTCACTCGTGATCGGTTCCTAGGTTGACTCAGAGAGGAGTCACTCGCTATCGGTTGTTATGTTGACTCAGAGAGTCAGAGTCACTCGTGATCAGTTGCTATGTTGACTCAGTGGCTCATGAGCGGCTAATGTAGCGGGTGTAGGCGTCGGCCGCTTCATCCTGCTCCATCCTCCATACCCGTCGCCGTCCCTGGTGTCCAGCTGTGGCGTACTCTGACGGCCGCCATGACCTCTCACATGCCCCGCCATGCCCCGCCATGCCCCGCCATGGCGGCCCGGGCCGGGTATCGACAGAGGAGGCCGCACTCAGGCGCGCCACCTCATTCGGTCGCCGAGACGCGTCATTACGACGCTCGCTGAGTCGTTACGGCGCCCGCTGAGTCTGGCGGCGGCAGTTATGGCGCCCATTACCCATGTGATGGCTGCGGGGCGCCCGGCGCCGCCCTCTGGGGCCCGCTGGCGACTCGGTATTCGCGTGTGGGCCCCCCGGCCGGCGCGGCGTGGGTCTATTTGCGCGAGTCGACCGACGTGTTGTCTGCGCCACTCTCTGCGTGTCCCAGCTGCTACTGGTTTAGTCTGGTTAGCTCCTTGTGTGGCAGGCGCAGCTGCAGGGCGGACAGACGTCGCGACAATCGAATTCTGGCCAACTAGCGGCGTCGCGGCACCGGCCGGGGCTGGAGGCGGCGGTCACGCAGTCGTTCCGACATCGATTGGCGGTCATCGCTTTGTGGTAGCGACACGGAGCGAAATATCGTCGACGCGGCGGCCCTATACTGCCGACGGTCGGAGCCGTCACGATAGACTCCCGCGCTGGCTTTATTTGTCAACCCGAACGACCTTATCAGATATCGACCTCGGTCGTAGCGTAAAAGTACCACCGATGTTGACGGATGTTGACGGATGTTGACGGATGTTGACTGACGTTGACTGACGTTGACGGACGTGGACTGACGTTGACTGATGTTGACTGACGTTGACTGACACACATGCTGCAAGAGGGTGTCGGTCCCGGTACCTGTAGTTTGTTCAGATCGCCGGCCTCGCGCCGCCGTTTCAAGCACCACCGCTGCGACGGCGGGCTGGCGGCAGTGAGCGCCGTGTGGCACATTTTCCGTGTCAAGGTGTGAACAGCTCCGCCGCCGGTTTCCTTCCTCATCGGCGAGCCGCCGCTTCCCATTCTACTGCAGCGGCCGGGAGCACTCGCAGGGAGGGGGCTCCTGGGTCAGCTGCCGCGGTTGCAGCGGTTGTTAGCCAGGACTCGTCTGAATCAAGGCAAGCGTCCACTCTTGTCTTCCTCGGCAGGCCGCGGCTGTGGCAGCCGGCAGGCCCGCAGGACCAGCAGCACCAGCAGGTACCGCGGGCCGGCTGACACCTCGAGCACGCGAGCTGTCCTCGCCGGTGACAACTGGCGACGTTGCGTGTCTGGTCCGGTCGGCGGTCAGACCGGACCGGTGCCACCGCTCGCGGCCGCCGGCCGGCACGCCGCGCTCCGTCGGCACGCTTTGAACCGGTAATATTGCCCGGTAAACGGCGGCGCTCATATGTCATGCACGTCCGGCCGGTATTTCTTGTTGGCAATGTCTTGCTGGCGGAGTCTTGCCGACAATGTCTCGCTGGCGATGTTTTGGACCACCAAAACGCTGGCAGTCTCTGCCGGTCACTGACGTCGCCTTGTGTTATTATGCGGCAGATGTGTACCTACTACTCAGCGTCGGTACTTACCTTCCCCCTATTCGACCCCTAGTCCTCATCCTAGAGCGTGACCTCCCCTCGACTCTGCGTATGCGACGTCTCTGCGTATGCGACACTCGTATATACCGTTTGTCCCCTCGACTCTGCGTTACGACACTCGTAGATACCGTATGTCACCTCGTCTCGTCTCTACCGTATGTCCCCTCGTCTCTGCGTATACGACACTCGTAGAACCGTTTCATGCTTCCCCTCCGTCTCTACCGAAGTATTTCCCACTACGGTCTCTGGCGCGTATACGCCACTCAAGTAGACTATTTCAATCTCTCTGGCTGAAAATGCCGAACCTTCTCTCTGCTGACACCTGTTGCCTCTCCTCAGTAAAGGCCGCCAGTGACAACAGCCGACGCGTTAAGAGTACTGTGCCGGTCCGCAACTCCTGTCATCGGGAGAGCTGCGCCTGTCTCCGATCAAGACCCGCGGGTGACGTCGATCCTGCCGGCTGGACAGGTGAAGACCCTTTAGAATCTGTAGAAGATCTTATGACGACGTGGAAATAGAGAGGCGACCTAGATGGAATTCGAGGACCCACGCCAGGAAGTGATGTGTATGGGCCCACGCATGTTGCAAATTTATCAATAAGCCTAATGACATGAGACCAAAAGGCGGGTAATATGAGGTACTAGGAATGAGTACCCGAGGGAGAACTTCGAGGATATCAGGGACCGAGGATGATTTAATTTGAGGGCTGGGAAATTGTAAGGGACCGAGGACTGACCAATCGAGATTGGAGTGTAACTGGCCCTGAGCCGCCTGAATGCGGTCGAGACAGGCATCCCGAGGTCATTGTCAGCTCGGTAGGTAATTTCATAGGTACTTACTGATGTATGTCCGGGTAGCTGTAGCTGGTGTTGCTCTGAGTTTTGAAGTGCTGTGTCTGTTGCAATGACGTACCGCTACTTATAGTCGCTTAAGATTGATCTCGTCAGGACTATGTAAGTGTTGTGTTGTTTGGTGTGTTAACTCAAAAAATAGTGTGCTCGTTGTGATGTGTGTGTGTGTGTATTTGAGCGTTACTTCCCTTCTTGATGTGGATGCGGTTTAGTGCACTTCCTGCTCCAGTAGGGTGATAGGTCCCTTTCTGAATTTGATAAAAATGAACTCCGTGTTTGCGTTTAATTCCGCCCTGGCCCTCCAAAGTCTCGCGGACCGAACGACTTATCATTGTGGTGTTTGCGTCACGACAGAATTACTATCTAACAGAAATCCCACGGGGGAGCGGGTCACCGGAGATCCACTGACTCTCGCTCTTCTCAACGCATGGCGTACTACTTTCTGACTTTTCATCAGTTTGGCGAACGTCTGACCCTGCTGGCGAAGGAACCCGATCCTTTTCTGCCTGCCCCTACGGATGGCAGGCGGGGCCAGGCGGTCTCAGGGGTAAGTCGAAGGGCGCTAGTGCAGGGGCACTACGTAACTGCGTTGATCGCTACTTCCGTGTTCCGCCCGTGCCCATGATGTATGGGTGGCAGACCTCTGATTATTAGCCTGTGCTGTTCCCAGCTTAACCATAATTATGACCAAATTTCCGATATATAGTAACCAAATTTTATAGACCCTCCGTAATGATGGCACTTATTTGGTGGAGTTTAGACGTGTTAAAACGTTACGTACTTCAGTATATGAACTCTGTCTTCCTTAGCCTGTGAGGTTCTCTCCTTCCAGTCCATTCCTTTTTTGGCGCCTTTATGTCGAAGACCTTCAGGAAAAGTGATGATAGAGTTGTATGAGGCTTGCCTGCTAGTACCCCAAATTGCAAGAGGTATAATATAGCAAGTTATTGTTCGACACAAACTGTGCGAAAGTAAACCTACCTACCAATTAGCAAAGACAGAAATGTCGCCAAATGTGTGGCATATACGGCTAGTTTTCAGCCAGTTCCAGGTAACGTTGGGCTCGTTATGCATATTTGTTCCGCCTTCGTGCTGTTGGCGGTGACATAATAAGAAAGGTAGGCTATTGCACGCCCAGATTNCCCCGCAGGTTAACGTAATTCTGGCCGCCCGCAGGGAATAGGGTTAATCAAAATATTTGGCATAATTAAAAAATGTATGTCTTGAAACCAACCCTTTCCGTAACCAGAGGAATTGATAAATCTGCCTGTCCCAAAAGTTGCTCTAAATTCTTGGACTAAACCAAAACAAACTCTCCTCATCTCGATAAATTTACAACAGTTATAAATGAACATTTGTTTCTTATCACCACTTGCAGGATTACACATTCTTCCCTTTACTGGCGCCCTTCTGGAAAAGTACATTTACGTGACCAGTTGTATACCACTGTGAGGCTCTTGACCTCTGTTTTCTCCCGCGCCGCCGTTGCTAACTAACGCCCACCTCGTGCGGAGGAGTGCTAAGTCACGCCCAAGGCTCTATAACAGTCACGCCGCTGCAGAGCGGCGCGATGGTCTGCTATTTCCTAGCAGAGAGCTTTCTGCTGGTGTCGACCATTAGATCAGCAGTGTCGATACCCTGGGAAGACCCCGCCCGAGGGAAGACAGAGCCGAGATGCAGAGCCGGCCTATAAAATGCAGCAGAGATTGCATGCAGCATACACAGACTCACGCCGAGCTTCGCCAAAGCAGGTGGGTAAACAGAGCAGCGCCAGCGTGAGCAGGTGGGTGAACAGAGCAGCGCCAGCGTGAGCAGGTGGGTTAACGAGGCAGCGTCCAGCCGTGAGCAGGTTGGTGACGAAGCAGCGGCAGCGGTGAGCCAGTGGGTGAAACAGAGCAAGCGCCAGCGTGGGAGCCAGGTGGGGTGAACAGAGCAAGCGCCAGCGTGAGCAGGTGGGTGAAACAGAGCAGCGTCCAAGCGACCAGTGTGGGCTGACAGAACGCAGCCGGCCAGCTGAGCAGTGTGACAGCAGCTAGCGCCAGCGTGGAAGGTGGGGTGAACTAACAGAAGCATGCGCCTTATGGGTGAGGGAACGCAAGCCGTTTGGGTGAACAGAGCAGCCGCCAGCGTGACAGGTTGGGTGAACAGAGCAACGCGCCAGCTGTGAGCAAGGTTGGGTTGAACAAGCTACGCGCCAGCGTGCACGCAGGTGGGTGAACAGAGCAGCCGGCGGCTCAGCGTGGAGCCAAGCGTGGGCTGAACAGAGCAAAGCGCCAGCGGTGAAAGCAGCCGTGGGGTGAACAGAGCAGCGCCAGCGGGGAGCCATCCTGCAACTCAAGCGTTCCGTTAAATCTAGAGGGGTCAGAATGGTAATTGCCTTAATAACGGGGGTGGTGTGTGGGGTACTGGGACCACCTGGTAATGAAGTGTTTGATTTTTATTTTCACATTCGCGCATTGCCGCTGAACTACCGTAAGAAAACATGTTGTCTGGAAATTTTGAGAATGGATGTGTTCTTTGCTCTGCTCTGTTTTCGATCTGCTCTCTCTTTGTCCGTGATTTCAACAATACACGTAAAACGGGTTGCAACATTGCAGTAGAATCAATAATCATTCATCAACACAAGTGATGTGAACAGCTGTGTCTCTGATTTGCGGTTCAAAGTATGTAAGACTATCAACTATGTTAAATACAGTTTTAAAATACATACTGTCTAAGTTACTTCAAGCATAGTGCAGTCTATTTTCCGATTATCTATTTCAGTTGGTTCACCAAGCTTATATAGTCTATCTAAACAGACAAACGCTGGCTTTGGATATTCTGCCGCCATTTTAAGGTCTGATGCTTGATAAGCTTCTTTGGGCGGCTGAATCTTCGTTAGATTTAATCTCAAACAAAAATTATTTAACCGAAGCGCGAACCGAGTCACCGAAACAACTCAGCAATTCGTAGAGCATGCGCAGACTACTGCTGCACCTGTTCCGTCTGTAATGGCCACACTGTCGTCCTTCCTGTGTTACCTGCGCAGACTACTGCTGCACCTGTTCCGTGTGTAATGGCCACACTGTCGTCCTTCCTGTGTTAATCACCATATGATTGCCGCCATGATATAACTGGCTTCAACACGTATCACCGTTTCAGACCGCCATGAAGAAGTTCGTCGTGCTCCTGAGCGTTGTGGCTCTGGCCAGCTGTGGAAACGTCGGTAGACTCAGTACCGTCCCAGGCTACGGCGGTAACGCCGGCGGTGGCGGTGGCGGTGGCGGCGGCGGTGGCGGCGGCGGAGGCGGTGGCGGTGGCGGTGGAGGCTTTGGCAGCGGCGGGGGTGGTGGCGGTGGCGGCGGAGGCGGAGGCGGAGGCGGAGGAGGTGGTTTCGGCTCAGGATCGGGCGGTGGCTTCAGCAGCGGTGGCGGCGGTGGCCACAACAACGGTGGTGGCCACAACAGCGGTGGCGGCGGGGGCCAAAGCAGCGGTGGCGGCGGTGGCCACAACAACGGTGGTGGCCACAACAGCGGTGGTGGCGGGGGCCAAAGCAGCGGTGGCGGCGGGGGCCACAACAACGGCGGTGGCCACAGCAGCGGTGGCGGTGGTGGCCACAGCAGCGGTGGCGGCGGTGGCCACAACATCGGCGGTGGCCACAACAGCGGCGGTGGTGGTGGTGGCCAAATCAGCGGTGGCCACAACAACGGTGGTGGCCACAACAGCGGTGGCGGTGGAGGCCACAACAGTGGTGGTGGAGGCCAGGGCACTAGTGGAGGTTACGGCTCTGGCTCTGGATCTGGATCTGGATCTGGATTCGCCTCTGGCACCGCCTTCTCCGGTCAGCAGGGTGGCTTCGGCGGCGCCGGAGGTGGAATCAATGGAGGAACCCTCGGAGGGGGCCCCGGGCGGCCCTCCAGGAATCCCAGGGAAAGGGTCCTTCGGATCCCTGGGGAGGGTTCAAATTTGGATCGCGGGGGTCTTCGGATCCCATGGAGGGCGGGAGGGCACGGGAAGGACTGGGGTGGCACCGGAAGGACTACTCGGCGGCGGAGGGCAAGGAGGATCAGGAGGACTGTTCGGAGGAGCGGGAGGACTGGGAGGATTCGGATTAGGAGGAAGCGCTACAAGCAGCAACACTGGAGCCATCAGTAACCTGTTCGCTGGGCACGGAGGCATAGTGGACGGAAACGCCGCCGGAAATGTTGTTTCCGGTCAGACATCCGGCCACGGAACGACGTCGTCCGTCACGTCCGTCAGCTCGACTGCCAATGTAAGCACGGTCAACTGGAGAGCATCTCACATCTGCTGCTATCAATGCTGTCCCAGGCTAAATTTGGACTGTCCTCTAGTGACTTGTGTTTAAGTTAATGACTTGTTTTCAAGCTCACGTGTACTGGCTAATGTTAAAATTGTCACACGAAATGCTTCATATTCTTCGCTGACAAACTTATTTGGTAAACGACCGATACAAAACTGTGAGATCATCCTATATTATGCCAGTACAGTGGGTCTGCTCAGTCAATGGGTCATACATTTCATTCATACAATCTCTGAAATGTATAACCTACCTTAGATGGTTTCTTCTTTCTCTTAACAAATGTGGCGCTGTGTTGCAGGGCTCGGCGAGCGGAGGGGGCAGCAGCAGTAACGCTGCCCACGCCACCAACACCCAGACCAGCTCGAATGGATTCGGTTTCGGTCAAGTCGGAAGCACCTACCAATAAAAGTACATATGTTGGCTGGCGGACTTGAATATGTTGTGTGAATAACTGGTTTCATTTCAAGGGAAAAATTGTCATTGCTGCATTGTTACTGTTCATGCAGGAAGTTGTGTGATGGATTGTTTCTGTTTAAATAAAGCTGTAGCTAGAGCTTGTGTGTGACTATAAATGAATGTGTGATACACATCCTCTTGATGTGATAATGAAAACTTCTAGTCAACTGGTTGACTTTTCCGCAAATATAACACATATCAATATTATACTTACATTTGTATAAAGGATTATAATTCGATCTTTATGTCTTTACATGTAATTTTGTCGGTGCTAAACGTCAAGCATGACATTTGATAAAAATAGCCGGGAACTTGCCAAATTCACATCACAATGCAAAATGCAATTACATAGTGACATGTGACAGCAACTTGCACAATGAGTACGCCTAACAAATGCGTAGCCGATATCATCAAAATGATTGACTGGGACATCGAAAGAAACAAATGGTCGCTCTTTGCGTTATTACCATTAATCATCTCTGATGGCATTACATTTTACCTTGCACTTCAATCTCTGTGAGCAAAAAAAAGATAATGTAATAATTCTAGACAGCAAAAAACGCATGAACATGGGGCACCACAGCGCATAACAGCCGTAATTTGAAGTTGAACGCAATAATCTCTGATGAACTAGATCTGACCTAAGCTAATCAAAGCCTTATAATGATACTCAGAAGTGTCAAACGCAAAAATAGTGCTGATTTGTTGACTTTCGACGTTAGGAACAAGCAGTTACCACCTCGTCACTTATAGTTCTCTCCCAAAACAGCGTCGGTTCAAGGTCAGCCAAAGCGGAGCTAAGCTCTGATGTCAAGTCATAGCTTAACTTTTTACGATAGCCTCTACCCACCGATTTAATTACCTGCGTGATTTATAACATTATGAGTGAATAGCAAGTAGACTAATGGTAAAATCGGGTAAATCAACGGACTGGTCTTGTCCCCGTCTTGTAGTCAGCCCGTCGTGTCCAGAAAACGATCAGAGTTCGCTGCCGCTGCGTGCTTCGACTGAGATGCAAGTTTGGTTTCAAACGGGCTTATTCTGGACTTAAGAACATACCCAGATAAATTAAACTTAGATATGTTCTGGAGTCGAGAACATACCTGGCTCGTGTACTAGACTTGCATCTTGACTGGGACAGCGAGCCCTGGGCGTCAAAGGGACACTGCCACCTTAACATTATATTTGAGTTGAGATAGCCATTTTGGCTGCTTGGCATTGCAATTACGAATGGTATAAGTTAAAACAACCACTGAGGTCGAATCACAGAGAAATTCTAGTTTGATTTTGACATCTGTAAATTCCTTGTCCCCAATGTATTTGAATTGGGACCCTGTTCGATGGTCTTCCGTTTCTCTCTTTTACTTAGTATCTACAGTCGACTTGTTTTACGTTTCCTACCATTAAGCCATATATATTCTTTTGGCTGCGGTTGAGGTTTCTATTTTTTTCCCAAAATTCTTCCATATGACGTTCATCAGCCCAAATATTAATCGCATTTTTCATGAAATTGAGCCATGTTGAGATCAATACATATCGTGTTCAGCGCAAATTATTCATTATATTAACCACACGGGTTTCTTTGAGAACCTTTTGGAAGTTGCAGTCTGTTCCTTTACTATTCTGTGGGGGGGCGAATACGGCCCCTTGGGTATTTTCGCGTTCAGGTATTATAACTCAACTCACAATCTTCAGAACTTGATGGCTTTTCCTAACATTTCATTGGCGCATACGAATGGTTTATTTTTTGCAAATTGATTATTAGGAGGGTCCAGGACAGAAAAACAACTTTTTAGGGGGTGTGTTCGGGCGTTCTTGACACAAAATCTTGCATGGTTACGACTCGTGGGGAGTTGGTGTTACGAGAAGTAAGCAAAAAACAGACTCGGTAGCTGTTGTTGTTCTGTCAGATGGATATCTCAAATTCAATTTTGGATTGTTGGTAATCCAATTTTTGAACAACTTTATTTTTTAACCAAAATGATGCAATTTTTTTTTTCACGGCGTTTAAAACGGATATGTGAGATGAATGCAATATATGTTTTGAAGTTTAGCGGTGATTCTAAATAATTGATGACTCTGAGTCAGGTCAAATGCAACCTTCCAACTATTCGTATATGGTGAAAAAAATCGAGGGTTTATTACATTGATCAATCACTTTTATATCAGTATCATGTTCTCTTGGCCTCTTGATGAAAAGGAGGTGACTTTTTTTTAGTCAGTGACCGTTTTTAAAGGTCATTCAAGAGTCATCAAACACTTTTTCATAACTCGTGCAAAAATACCAGACTAGCAAATGGTCTCAAATGTTTGTCTCGGTATGACGCGTCTTTTAGTAGCATTTACCGTTTAGTCCTTGATGCTTGCAGTGACCTTGACCCGGCGGTCAATTTCGATTTGCAAATTTGGGTATGATTCAAACACGCAATGACCGAGAGAACACGATAGGTACCAAATATGTGATGATATATTTAAGATAAAAGTAATTACGAACAACATTTGCTAGAAACAAGTTTTTTAAATTTGTTGACCTGTACAGTCAACTATGACCTAGGTCATTTATGAGGCCTCACCGGCGAAAGAGATGTTAAATCGCTTTACAGTGATTTTCGAGATTACTCCTAGCTGCCTGTTCCCGAGATAATGGCAACGTTTTACCTGAAGATATCATGTTTTGACAAATATTGTGTGATGCGATTGACCTTGGCTTAATGACCAGGTTCACAAAATTGACAAATGCAGTTTCATCGTCGACCTTAGTACCCAAGTTTCATGTTTCTTAAGCTCTATATGCAGCCAAGATCTGAAGGGGGGGGCGAATAAGCCCCCCCCGACAGATTCGTATACTTTTCATCCCTCCAGGAATAGGGTTAACCCTCGCCCGTGTAGGGCAATATCACTGCGTGACCGTGTAGGGGGGGGGATACGACCCCCTTGGCGTTTGGCCTCTAACTGAGCTAGAGCTTGGATTAAAAAACGAGTGTGTTGCTTGTGACGAGAGAAAGCCATTTACATCTGATTTTAAGCTCATGGGTCATTAGATGACCTATGAGGTCATGTCAAATCTAAATTGTTATCAAATCGTGAATGAGTAAAAAATTAGAACTTATCGAGATAAAATCGTAAAATAACATTTTAGAATGCTACACAGACGCCACATTTGAAATCAGCATCACAAAATTACCTAAAGGCTTCCAAATGAGAAAAAAAAATCAATTCAGGTCATCTGAGGTCAGTGACCTCGATTGATCTTTGGCAGCGAATGACCCCAGAGGAAGAACATATAACCACGTAAAATTGATCCCAGAATTGAAATCAGCGTCATAAACTGCACTAGAAACGGACAGAAGACGAAAAAAGACATCTGAGGCCATCATAGGTCAGTGACCTCCGTTGATCTCTGAAAAGGTCAATCGAGATCGCAATATCAGCAGAGGCATCAACTGCCACCTAGAAACACCTTTGCATATGCTCCTGAACAACAAGCACTCGGGAACTGCACATGTTTCAAGGATCGTTACTACGGGACGTCAGTTTCGCCAAACACGACCATGAGAAACAGGTCAAAGGTCATGGGTCATCCGGGTTAGAAGTTCGAAATCTTTAGAGTATGTGTCAAATTGATGCAAAGTAGGATACTGAAAGCTTCATTGCGATCGGTTAATATTTACGCGAGTTACTCTGAAAAAAGAAGAGTTGGGGTGGCATCCACCACCCTCCCCTACACTGGCGAGGGGCCGAATGTACCCGATGTGTGGACGCCAAGACGGAAGTGAGTCGAATCCGTTGATTCGCCATTTTATAAGTCTGGCGACAAATGTCATAAATTTTCGTTTGTCATTTACTGACCTTCATATCAACTTAGCGCAGGGTCTGAAATATCCACACTGAAAACTGTTTACCTTTTTGATTTTCTAAAGGTTACCCACCACAGCCGGGTAACAGGGTCAAACAAACGTTTTTCACCACCCACCGGGTGGTCAACTCTTTTAGTTTGCTCTCGCCCAGAGTGTAAAAAAATATGGGCGAGAATAAATGAAGAGTATACCACTCGCGTGGTAAAAAATGTATGCAGTTCCTGTGGCTGTGGCGGGATTACCCTCTAGGAAAAGGTAAAATGTGTTGTGTGCATTGCGAGAAATTCGTGCATGCCAGTTGGTTCCTTTAAAAGCCATCGACGAAAAATGAGTGTCCCAAGAGGTTTGCCGTTGACAGTAGACGATAGAATAATGCTGGATACCCGACGATGTTGTCGGAGCTCGATCGAAGGTCACGTCAGGCTTGTGTGTACAGGCTGCAGTAGCACTAACCTTGTTAAGGACGTGACGGTGGTTATTTCGATTTTAGGATATTGTTTAACCAGTGATGAAGCCTGAATTCCTATCATGGGCTAAAAATATACGGCACTCAAATAGCGCAATACCGTATTATCTATCCTCCAGTGTATTTGATATATGCAAAAGTTGTGGATTTCGGTCGCGTGCAATACACCCACATACATCAATAAACATAAGTCAAATATACATGACGGAGTTTCCCACATAGTGAAGAAGTCACGATGATGTCACGAATATATTCATGAGGCTCCTTGAAATTCCCGTCTGTGCATCCGCAATCAATCTTAGCACATAATCCGATCGGGCACGGTGAACGTCCAAGGCGCCCCTGGCATCTCTGCCGTCCTGAGCGACCAGAAGATCAGATGCACTGATCCTGTCTCGCTTGACTGGACTATTGACATCAGCGACCATACTGGTTAGATGTGGCTCCCGTGTTCGAGAACGACAATCCTCCGCCGAATGGCCCCGACAGCTGAAGGTTGGTGGCATGCGCATTGTTGTAGCTGGCTCCTCCATTTTGCGCCGAACCCTGGAAAGCAGCACACATAAAATATGTAAGTCTTGTTTTATACGTACACCGTAAGGTTTTCAACACAATACCTCACAGAAGAATGTTAACGAAATGTATCAATTGTTCAGCGATTCAGTAAAATGTTTAAATCGCACAGCCCTATCAGCATAACAGGCTGCATATCAAGTGATGTCATACATCTAGTAGAGGCATGAGAAAGCCAGAAGCCACCCTCACCCCGGCAGTGGCACTGGCACCGTTGATGCCAGTCTGGCCTCCGTATCCAGAAGTCTGTCCAGAGTTCGTATTTCCACTGGCGAACCCCGTAGCAGAGCCACCACGATTTCCACCCAGACCACCGTTGTTGAAGCCGTTGTTGAAGCCGTTGTTGAAGCCGTTGTTGAAGCCGTTGTTCAAGTCGTTGTTGTAACCGTTGTTGTAACCGTTGTTGTTGAAGCTTTGTCCTCTCTGTAAGGTAGCCCGTTTATAGTCACATTATCAGCCATGTGAAATTCCTAGCAATGTGTTAGATGTTGTAGGACTGACTGAGGGTCAATCATAGAATAAAATATGTGCGCTAATCTTTCACAACGAGTACGGACATAAATCAGCATTCAATGAATACCAGACAGACTATACTTTTCACCCATCAATAGTTCTGAAACATTTCAAAGATCTCCATGAAGACGTTAGTTAAATGATCTTATCACTAACGAATTATACGTTGAACTGCAAGAGCCTGGTGCATACGATTGTGCAACGGAGCAAGTTTTCGCGAAGACATTTATATAAATAAACCGTACTTACATGAACACCACGGTTCCTATTGCCCCCAAGACCACCGAGGCCGCCAAGACCGATGATGCGGCCTACTCCTCCGTGGCCGCGGTAGCCTCCTCCTCCGTAGCCTCCCCCTCCGTAGCCTCCCCCTCCTCCTCTTCTGTGACCTCCGCGGCGGTTGAAGCGACGTTGGTGACCCCCACAGCTGACAGCAGTGATAAGTAGTAGCAGCAGCAGCCCCAGTCGCAGCGGCGTCATGGCTCTGGGATAATGGTAGAAATATAAGGCTTTGAATGAAAAGTATGGCCGATCAACTCAGCTCGACTTTGACCGTTGAACCAATCATCGCATGACATGTGACCTTATTTCACAACTAAATGCGTTTGCTTAACCCGCGCCCCGCTGGGGTATCCAGCCGAACGCGCCCCGCTGTGGTGGTGGGGGGGGGGGGCGATTCTGCCCCCTCGTTATCTTCTGAACCAATAACCGTAGCGAGACGCGCAATACGGCAATCGAAAGGTTGAATACGCACCCTAAAGATGTACGTTGAAATTTCAGAAAAAAAAGCGTCAAATTGTGTCCGGTCAGTCATGGTAAAAGGCGTAAAATGGGAGTATTTTTTGTTTTTGGGTCATATTTTCTATCCAAAGCCTTAGATTGTAACTAATTGAGCACAAAGTGCTCTTAAAGGTATAACAAAACTCCTGTATTAAGCAAAAGTGAAATTTTAAGCAAAGGTCAAGGTCAATATCGGGTCACAAAAGGTCACTGGTGGCAGGAGGTCTACGAAAGTCATGCGACATATTTTTATGTTTTTTACACGTGTTATTCGATAGTAGAAGCCATTTTGACAATCTGACACCATAAAAGGTCAAATCAGGTCTTAGGTCCAAATTTTGAAATGAAAATTTTGTAACAAACATATACTTGTATAGCCACGTTTGGTCTAGAAAAACAGCTGTGAAGTTAATTTGTATCTATCTGGTCAAAAAAGGTCAAAAAGTTTTTTTTTAAATGACGTCTTGAGTTACTTACACTTGGGGAGTCATAAGTCAGTCAAAATTTCAGATTTTGCTTTGAAATTTGGTTTGGGTTTTGTTGATACTTAGTTTCCTTACATATATTCCGGTTTTTGAAATATTTTTGAAAACTTTGTTTTTTACAATTTTTCTGAAAAAATGTATTTTTTTATTTTTGGGGGTCAAAAACTCAAAATTTTGAAAATCTGAGACAGCTATTTTGAAGGCAATGAAAATTCCTTCTTTTTTTTTGCTTCAAACCTCCATTTTCTACGATTTTTCAAACATTGATCGTTACTCCACCAAGGCATGACATGACGTCATCAAAAGGTCATTTTCTTCCAAAATTATTATCAATTTCATCGGAATTTTTGGAGAAGACTTCAAATTGATGTAGGATAAGGTACTGCAAGTTTCGCGTCGGCATCTGCCATAGTGTTTGAGTTATTGAGAGAATCCGGGAGGAGGGGGGAGTCAGATTATGCCCTCCCCCCAGCGGGGCGCGGGTTAAGATGCGTCTCATTGAAAGTTTTTGATTGCTGCCTTGCGCGTCTCGTTGCGGATATTGGTTCGGGAGATGGTGAGGGGCAGAATTCGGCACCCCCAGCGTGATAGGCTGTGGGGAGGGGGTAATGGCTGTGCAATATTTTTCGGCAAACTAGATAATATTTTCAAATATTTTGATAAATTGTTGTCTTGTAGAATATACGAAAATAGTGGCGAACGCATTGTAGACCAAAACAGCACAACAAATGCAATTGCATAAACAAAGAAGTAAAGTTTCAGCGATACGGTATTTGACAAAAACATAACAATTGTTATTTAAATAGGGATAAGAACAATCAGAGCAAAGTATGTAATGATTAGCTATTTATTGGATACGCTCGCCTCATTACTCTCATTATGGTATGTGTATACCTCCAGTATATCAACTACAATTTAGCAATAACAAACACAATATTTATTTTAAAGGTTTCTGCCGTGTTAACCCGCGCCCTAATGGGCCACCGAGACAACTTCGCCATGGTGAGGTGGGGTAAAAATGCCCCCAGTCTAACTCGAAAACTAAAAAGACGGAAGGACTAGGAAAAAAACGTTGACAAGATCATGACATGGACATTCGAAGTTACAAAAGCTTTTTTAGCTTAGGTCAATATTAAGGTCGCCAGAGGTAATCTTTTTTTTGTTTTGTTTTTTTTACTTCGCTTCGAACAGCCCCAATATATATCGTGATCTATGATAGTTATAGGAACCAGCATAAAAATGCAATAGAAAGCTCACACAAAATGGAATCGCACTGGAGGTCTTAAAAAAGTAGCTTAGATTAATAGTTTAGGCTTCCAGAGGTCATCGAAGGTAAAAAATGCAGTTTTTGGTTAGCATTTGTTTGTCCATGCATATCTTTTTATCTAGAGAAGGATAAAGCAAATTATTTTTACACTTCATCGTGTTTGTCTCGTCGAGGACGCTTTGAAACATATACATGGTAACCTGGTAAGGTCACCTTCAAAATTTGACCTCAGATCAAGGTCATTTGGTGACCCAGGTAGGTCATGCTGCATATGGGGTGACGCGGCCAGACGATACAAATACAGTGGTGTCATCCGCTTGTCTCTATCTTTATTATATCAAGAGTTATTAACAAGTCATTGCTGATGACCTCAGATGACCTTGTAGTGATCACTGAGCAACAGCTGCAAATTGGTCATCCATAATGAGCTAAAATAACATGAATCAGAAAGAATCAGCCTGATCCAATGCACATTCTCTAAATAGGAATAGGTACTTATGATCTTATGAAATCCTGCAAGTTTCAAATCATTCGGACAAAAACTGTGGCTTTGACACGATCAAAAACATTTTGGAAGGTAGGGTCACTTGACGTGACCTAGTGACCTGACCTGAGATGACCTAAAGTCAATTTGTTGACAAATTGTGGGCAATTGATGTTCAAACAGCATTACAAAATTTGGCGGCGCTGCACGCCGCCGTTTTCACGCTATTCTGGAAAAACATCAGGGGCAAAATGACCCCCATCTGGGCGATGTTTAAATGACATACGATAACTGTTTTAATTTGGTAATTCCACTTGATTCTTTTATCAAACAGTAAACTTTTTCCTGAAAAAAACAAGTTCAGAATAAACTAATGCAGCAGTTTATCAAACGTGCACGGCTTCTGACCTGGGTTGGAAGAGAGCTCTTGTCAATACCTCCTCCACCGGACTCAGACTAAGGCTTCCCTTGCATGCGCAGTACCTCTTTATACTGAACATAATCCGGTGGGCCTTCCCGACTGCCATGATTTACAAACTGGTCATTTTGACATCAATTCCCATCTTACCCTCCCGTTGCTCCACGGTGTCACCGCAAGGGCTGCATCAGTGGGCGGTGGGCGGTGGGCGGTGGGCGGTGGGCGGTGGGTAGTTGACTGACGGCCGCTGGACTGTGACCGGTAGAGAGTCGTCACAGTCATCTCTCGAGGATGACGTTCCGTAGTTTCGTTCTCCTCGTAGTGCAGGCCCGGTTTTAGTCGGCAGCTTGACGACCTTCCTCCTCCACTAACATCCACCCCCTCTTTATTGACCGTCTGGGCTTTCCGACATGCTCACCGATGGAGTGCATTGCAGGAGAGTTGAAATGTGGAGGGGCCTTACGACGATGGGAAGTTGATGCGCGAGCAAATGTCATTGTCCGGCAGCTGACAACTCGAATGACCACTGACATGGAATGGGATATCGAATTTGCGATATATTACAAGGTCCAATGGATTACTTGTTTTGGAAGGGCTGTACCTAATTAATTTGTTTTTGAAGACATTGCCATTATAATTCGGCGTCCCTTGTGTCTAGTTATGTATAACTTCACGTTTATATTTTAAACGTTTTTAATAGATGTAATGATGTAATAACCTACAAATAAAACGATGTCTTTGAATTTCAGATTTAGATTCATATGCGAATATATAATTTCCGGATTGCATTTGTTAACATGAGGAATTGTGAATTATTTGGCAAATTAGTCAATTTTGTCCAAATAACTTGTTATTCCCATGAAATTCATTCAATCCATGTTGATACAAATAGAGTTATTTTACATAACTAGGTTGAAACTTATACAAATCTTACGACCTTCATGACAAAGTTTTCTCCTTCCTTTCAACATGTGCTGACAGCGGGGGCAGCCGCCCCCGCTGGCAAAATTGAGCGGGGGCAAAACTATCTTTTTGCCCCCCATCTTCCGTAGTCAAAAAGGATATATAAAATGCAACAAGCATATGTTGTTGCACTGCTGTTTATGTTTTTGTATATAAAATGTTGCTCCTGAATATGATGATTATGCTGCACCCATGTTGGTCCTGAAGTGGACAAAATCTGGTCATGCGGCGAGCGCGATGTGGAATGGTCAGCAGTGGATCCATACCGGAAGTTGGGGGGGGGGATATTAAAAAAGTCTCACACAATTCTGAAAACGAATCGGATTTCGCTTGCTTATGCATTGGTAGCTGATTTTAAACCAAAACTTTCCTTTCGTAAAAGTTGTTTAGATTTCCCTTCTTATATCATGAAATGTGTCATTTTTTTGCCGATTTCGGAACGGTTTAGAGGGGGGCAATTTGCCTATTTTGCTCAACCATAGATCCGCCACTGGGAGTGGTTATATGANCCCCCCCCCCCCAACTTAGCTTCAGCCCCCAAACTTTAACGAAGAAGTGGGTCAGTTTCGGGAAGAAATATGCATTTTTGTAAATATTTAGGTAAAGATTTTTGCCAGCTCAGCCCCCATCCCAACTTTTCTGGAGAAGCTACTACGCCACTGGAACAAATCAAGTGCGATGTGCATATTTTGAATTGTTTCAATGTCAAACTACATCCACATTTCAAAACCATTCGTTCATCGTTGTTCGTTTAAATCCAAGAACTTTCTTGCTATTCAGTATTCACAGAACATACCATGGAGAGTGCGTCTATACACCAGCAGAATCTCTTTTTTATTTCAGTTTTTAGGCTGTAGAGGGCGCAGCGAACGTGGTGAAAATGGCACAGATGGCAATACTTTCGTTCTTTGATGCAATCACTATTTTTCAGGAGCCTTTGAATCAATGAAAGTTGTGTTGTGTCCAATGAAAATGACAAAGTTGATGACTAATAAAATCAAATAATGACGTTAATTAAAAAAATGAATGTGGCAGCTGAAGCGGGAGGAGGGGACGGGGGCAAATTGCCACACCACAACTTGGGTCCATCTTCGGCCAAATTTAAAATTAGTGCGATTTCGTTGCATGGGAAATAATTTACTTGAAAAATAGGGTTCCCCCACAAATCTCTGAACAGCTTCCACCGCCCCTCATGGATGGTGTTACTGAAGCATCTTATAAAGCAATGCAAAAAGACATTTCATTTTCTTTGTCATTTTAGATCCAGATACATATATTTTGCAGGAGCATGTAAACATACTTTGTGATCACAAGTGTACATACATGCAATGATGCACTGTAGTTTGTATATCTTCAATATATGGTCTGCCTCTTATAAATCACCAGCCATACCATATGTCTTGAGGCTCCAGTGCTACCAGTTGCTGATGATATGTTATGATGATACTGACAACTGAAGTATTTTTAGTGTTTGAGAGGAACCACTGCTGATAATTATGTAGGTAATGCGTAATTGTTAGATGTCATCCCGTGCTAACATGTCAACTCGTCGCTTCACCAGGTGAATGAAACTAGTAACTACCTGCAAGTCCGGGGAGGGTTATGCCCCGAATGGTCATCCGCTAGGTTTCACCTTTAATCGCTCTTCATTCATCCCAAGGCTCTGCAATGCTAACGGGTTAAAGGGTTCTTGTCCCATAACATAAAATACATACTTATTGTATGAGCAAGACTGGCTGAAATGGGACTATTTCCAATCGACGCTGCCTGCACTGCACCATGACCCTTTGAGTGAAAGCAGATCTTTGACGTCTGTGGCGGTAAAGTTCGGTGACTGGCCACCCCGGATCTGCTCCTTATGTCTATTGACAGGAACTTTACTGCCAGTTGTAAGTGAGCGATTTAGGCGTTGTGACCATCGATGGTCGGGGTCGCGTGAATGATTGTAAGTTGTAAAGATGACTTTGCGAGGCAAGCAGGTTAACAGACTTCAGACAACTTTGTGTTGTATGTTTAGTCACTGGTTGCCAGTTGGATACAATGTGCAATGCAGCTGGTATAACATACACTTCCATGCATGAACGAACAGGATCATATCGGTTTCCATGAAAGGTCACGATTTGCTTCATTGCGATTGGTTTCATATTGCAATAAGTGCTTCCACGAGATCACCTTGCACATGTATCATCACATGAGAATGGCACTGCCACGTAATAGTCTGAAATAAGCGATGACCTTGCCAGTTGCCTATGTCACGAGATAAACACCCAAGCGTACACAACTATTTAACCGATATGAGAATTGAGACTAGCTAAAACACATGAAAAACAAATTCATTTCTTGGGGAATCATTGTAAACATGCACATAACTTGTTTACAGTTCAAGGCACATGTGGCATATATCCCTTGGTGATGATGATGATCATCATCCATGTTGATAGTCCTGGATTCCAACGGAGATATATAATAAAAAAAATCCGTTTGAGACAGAACAACCCAGGACATTGAAATACGCAGATCAATAGGTACCTTGCGCGGGTCTTCCTAAGCGTGCGTCGTTTCTTTGCCGAGGGATCCAACTTTGGGATCCATGCACGCCGGTAGGTACAGTCGGTCTATTATGTATCTTCCCTTTTTTAACTTNAGTGAGGAGGAGTTTAGGCAGATGAAGCCGGAGGGAGGGGGAGTGGTGTGAGTTGCAGCTTCTCTGGAACTGATGAGGACTGATGTGGTTGCAGTATTGTGTTGGGGTGTTTGGACAAAGGAGTAGTTGAGTAGTGCTCGAAGTTTCAAGGGATCGAAAGTGATAACTGATAGCCTTATGAAATTGCTACATTTATGTTAGATGCTCGGACAATTATTCATTACTTGTTTTGGCTCTAAGCACCTCAGGTGCTTGTTCATTGGAACCCTAAGTGAGTAGCTGAGTTGTGCTAAAATTTAGGGGATCGAAAGTGATAGTGATTATTAAAATTGCTACATTAAGTTGCATCTTGAAGATGCAACTAAATGTAGCAATTCAATGTAGCAAAAGCAACTCAATGTTCCACTTTTCCAATGACACTTTTCCACGGCCTGCAATCATCCTTGTCCTGCTTGCAATACAATTATCCACTGTGGCTGCTAAACCATCTCTCACTTCCTTCCTGTCCCTTGCCATGCTGCACACCGCGCGCTATATAGCGCGCGGTTACTCCCCCGAATCTCACCGGGAGGAGCTCCATTCACGGCGAAGACCGCCGCCCTGTGACCTGGAGTCATGCTGGGTTTCCCTCCATGTTTTAAAAACATCACTGTCACCGGCGGGCGGGAACACAAAACCGAAAGTGGCCGCCCTGGTGGTTGGGGTGGTGAGGGGAGGGAGATTGTCGGGAGGGTGCTCTGTATTACCTGCGTGTGGAGTTGGTGGAATCGTGAGGGGAGTCAGCGGAGGTTAACGGGGATGAGGGCGAGTGTAACACTAAGGATGAGAAACACTGGAGTGGGGCAGCCCAGGCAAAAATGTGAATTCACACCTGGATGCTGTCGTTAATTAATATAGGCGTACATTTACCAGTGAAACCGCAATATTATTTTGTTCGTTGGCTTCGAATAGTTAAGGAAATTCCTTATCTGGATATTTTTACAACTTGTTTTTCAATGTAATTCACAATGATTCTGACGCATTGATCGGACCAATGTCGGTGACAGGAACATGTTATTATCACAACGACAACACTACTTAAGATTGGGATGGACACGACTGACCGATAAGACACTTATTCATCAGCTGCTTTTCTTACAGATATACTACAACCATCCTCCTCTTCCCTCACTTTACAATATACTGACACTAGGGGCAGGATGCAACTGACTAAGACAGCGGAACATAAACCTTTCTTTCACTCTGCCATCACGTCTGGCATCTTTATATATCGTATCGGTCTTTACTTTCTGCCGCTACGCAATGGAATATACTCCCAGAAGAAACTAAGCAATATCCATCCAGCTCTAACTTGCTCGTTAAGTCTGGCAAGACGCATTGGGGCACCAGAGTCACCACCCTTACACTCTTTTGGCACAAAAATAGGAAATACACATCATACAAGACTTCGCATAGGATTAACAACACTGAACGCACATCTTTTCCAAATACAACATAACAACATACCAAACCCATCGTGCAGTTGCGACACCATCACGAAGACACTAACCACTACATACTCTGGTGCCCTCTACACAACGCTCACCGAGTAACTATTAACGCGGATAATAATAATAATACCTAATTTCGATAACCTCTCAACTACAATACAAATTCGCATTCTCCTTTTCGGCGAAAATGGTGAAAAAGCCAGAAAAACAATCATGCTTACACCTCCAAACATTTATCAATGCGCAACTGGCTCGATGTCACGTCTCCCAACCATAGACTCCGATGCATCGTTCTGCGCCGCTGGCCCGCCCACAAGCTGCCCGGCGCTGGGCTATCTATCATGTTGTCTAATGGTTGCTCAGCGGCTGATGCGGCGAGGTCGGCACTGTTCGATTTATCTGTTCATGAATAGCTCTCTACTAATCTTCGGTGTGCATCTTCACGTCATGCTTTTGTTTGTCATTGGAATTCTGTTTCATTGAGAGATTGCTTTAATTAAGCGTTTGTTTGCGCCAATCCAACACTGTTTTCATTCGTTTTATATGTTTATTCGATAATACATTACTCTGAACCTGATAACCGAGGCGAAACCACTCAAGATACTTTCTCTAACAGTATTGAGGTAAAACAGAAGTTTGGGGACTTCGCCAAGACTATGTATGCCAGTTTTGATCCTTCGCCCAATGCACCCATTGCGTCCTGTATGTCATCATAGACCATGCCATGGCCACACAATCTTCCCTCCCGAAAATATCCTGGCCATTCTGCTACGAACGGCGTCATAACATCCTCAGACTGCAGAAAATATCCGGGACATTTGCCTACGACCGTCGGATCGAAGCCTCTACATCTCCGGACTACGGACCTTGGCGTTCTGTGACGCACGCGGTGACATCTGGCGTCACTTCCTCCTCTGGCACCGGTAACGCCGCAACAATGGGACCGTTTTTGTACCCCGGGGATACAATGCAGAGCGACGTGAAGGGGGAGGGGAGGGGGAGGGGTGGAGGGCAGGTCGTGCTGCTATGCTACCTGCGTGTGTCAGACTATCATGCGCGTGCGGTGTTGTGGATAACGGGGCGAGTGAGCTGATGAAATCGGAATGTCAAAATACTTTTTAGATAGGGGCTAGAGCAAATACTTGATAATTTACCAATATCGGATTTTGCTGCCTTTTGCGTTACAAGAACATTCAAATACATTGTCCTTTGCAAATATTACTTGGCTTCTATTTTAAATAATAACGAGTTATTTTTTCCACATGCTTCATTTATTTTCAGGACATGACCCTGGTGTCCCCATGATGCTGTCTGCATGCTTATGTTATATAAGGTGTGTGAATGGCACCATTACTCCCAATGTGAATGTGAGTCGATAACTGGGAAAATAAATTGGGATACAATCATATAAAAAATATAGTAATAGATTGAGAAGAACCTGGACTTCACTTCATGCCACAGTGTCACGCATAATGCATGGATTATGATATGTTCAAGCCACAGGGGCACTCTTGTTCGCATAAACGAACAATATTGTATACACAGTTCTTATTAAAAATAACGGCGATTGATAAAGCTCGTTATTATACAAAAAAGTGCTAAAGAGGGAAGCAGGAACATCACGATAAGTGTGTTTGTGGGGGGTGGGGGGGCAGTGCAACTTGCTCTCGTCTTTGAGAAGAAACCCAATACCCTATGGAAGATATGCCTTTGCAGATTTGTCTCTTGTCGTCTTGGTGAACCTTTTGCCATAACATGTATTCTCACCAATACAAAGAAACGGGATTTAGCAACAAAATATGACCGAAAATGAGAAGGCGATGTCCACCCGGACCCGCTTCCTACCGCCTATGGTGCCAGGATATAGATGGGCAATAGGCAGATTCAACGATTAAGGCACAAGTCAGGGAGTGGAAGCCAACAGAGAATGTCGGAATAATGTATGCAAGTAACCAAGAGGTATGCTAACCTACTCCAATTTAATCCAAAGCTATACTATATAAATTGTCCATAGTTACGAGGACAGTGTCTTGCACTTCCCACTTGCAAATATGGTTTCTTGGACAATTGTAGAAGTGTCTGCAACGCAATATATACCTACAGATCAGATGATGGATATTTTGGCGTTTTGTGGTGGGTGGGGGGGAAGTGGGGGGGGTGAGATGGAGTGGGGGGTAAATCCCAAATGCCGTGGCTAGTTAAAAACTAATTGAAATTTGCTTGCTTGCGCATTGCTAACTAATCAAACAAGCTCTCTTATATGAACAGAATTTGACATTTATTTAAAGTCGGCAAGTGTGTCCACTCTGAGCCGATTTGAATCATTTAGAAGGCACCCATGCCCCGATGCCCCACCGTCCGTCCGTTGCAGACCGTCCCCTGGATCTGGATCCGTCCCCGTTGCAGACCGGCGGATGCCTGGCAGCTGGACTCACCTTCATTCTGTGAATCCTATCCAGACCGTCACCACTTCACAACTGCCGCGTCTGCCCGGGATCCGTGTCACTTTTCACCTGCGCCATGTGTTGTGCGTGACGCCGACCGACCTGACATCTGGCGGCTGAAGATGGAAGCTCAACCCGTGGCTTGTCGCGATCGCTATAAGCGTTTCAACAGACGCAAACTGCAGACAGTTGTGAAACATTTCACTGCCGATAAAACTGATAAGAATTGATCATAAACTAGCTGTGAAAATCAGGTTGTTATTCTAATTTGTCGCTGCGGTATATGTGCGCCCAATGCGGCCACAAGCGGAACATTATGAAATCGTTCGGGGGCCCTAATGTTAATTTGGTATATTTTTACTCAGTTCTTACCATGCAACGCCATAGGCTTGATGTTAAAATTTGAAATCATTAGGGGTGGAAATCTCGGCCTTCCCCAAGAGATATAAAGTTCCACCCCTACCAATGTCCATGGTTCACCAAGGTGGATTTGTATTTTTAAGATACCTTGTAACATGGGTGTAGCTTCTCCAGAAAGGTTGAGGGCTGAGCTGGGATAAATCGCTTAAAGAGCCATATCAATCCACACAGCTCAGATTTCTCCCCGAAATCGACCCACTTTCTCATCCAAACTGAGGAGGTTGAGGGGTTCACTGAATGAGATCCTTCACCCCTTCCTTACCAATATTGATATGCATGCGGCACGAATCACACACTTACGCACACATGTATCCATTAATGGACATACATGCACGCTTACCCGCTCGAAAGTAAACATGTGCACACGCACGTATGCACGCTCGCCCGCT
This sequence comes from Semibalanus balanoides, assembly GCA_014673585.1. Lineage (NCBI taxonomy): Eukaryota > Metazoa > Arthropoda > Thecostraca > Balanomorpha > Balanidae > Semibalanus > Semibalanus balanoides. Next base: position 44,099 of record VOPJ01010015.1, read on the forward strand.
TGCTTGCACCCGCGAGTAGATACAGTAGATGTTCTGTCCACTTTTTCACCTCAACCGATGACGATCTTCCCGGTGAATAAATCATTCGTGAAAACGGCTAGTAGCAGTCCTTTCAGTGTTCTATTAGAATAAATCCTCTATTTCACCTTGTGGTAGCTAGAAAGGCAATGTTTGTTTTCGTCTGACGTAAGCTAGCGCGTAGAAAGTTTCTTAAAAAATAACCTTTTGTTACAGCGCTCATAACCCGTTCTCATTCAATGTCAAACTTGGTCTACGGTACTGTTGGTCGGAGATAGCTACATGCAGCGAAATATGCTATCTAAAATCTTTAACAACTAGTTTTATGCTTTATCTCTGACAACCTGGGAGTGAGGATTTATAACGGTATTTGCATTGAGTTTCCATACTGCGTGCAGCACCGACAGACTGAGGCAGAAACAGCGGACAGAACTTTTGCACGGACAGAACATTTACCGTTGACTGTACAAACATTCTTCTAGCTGGGTATAGTTCATTGCAAAATGAATATTAAGAAAAAGAGACTATTATTTAAAATTACGGAGCAATGCAATTCATTTAGGATTTAATTGAACATTTCTCCACAACTGCGAAATAGAAGGGTGTGACATTTCAAAAGTTGCGAGTGTGAGGAAAAAAGGTAATACATATTTCAAAAATTGCGAGTGTGAGGACAAATGGTAAACAACATTTCAAAAGGTGTGAGTGTGAGGAAAAAATTGTAAAAAAACATTTCGAAAGGTGTGAGTGTGAGGAAAAATGGTGAGAATCACATGGCCGCACGCACGGCACGGCAAACGCTCGGCCAAAGGCATCAAGCGCGCTTGGCCTGGCAAGGTCATCACCGTCACAGGACTGCCACAGTCCTGTGGACAGCTGTGGCGCGGGCAGGTGGAGTCCGTAGGACTGCAACAGTCTGTGAAAGAGACTGTGCAGCGGGCAGCGGAGTCCGTCACAGGACTGCACAGTCCTGTGACAGACTGTGGGCGGGAGCTGGCCGTCCCGTCACAAGGATGTTCACAGTTCTGTGACAGACTGTGGGGCGGGAGCTGCAGTCTTCACAGGACTGTCACAGTCTGTGACAGACAGTGGGCGGCAGCCTTGGCAACCGTCACAGACTGCCACAGTCCTGTGACAAGACCTGTGGCGCGGGCAGCTGGCAGTCCGTCACAGACTGCCAGAAAAAAAGAAAAAAAAAGGAAAAAGGAGAAAAAAAAAAGGGAAAAAAAAAAAAAAAAAAAAAAAAGGGAAAAAAAAAAAAACAAGAAAAAAAGAAGAAAAAAAAAAGTCTGTGGCGACGTGGCGCGGGCAGCTGGCAGTCCCGCAAGGACTGCCACAGTCCTGTGGCAGACTGTGGGCGCGGGCAGCTGGCAGTCCCGTCACAGGATGCCAAGTCCTGTGACAGACTGGGGCGCGGGCGCTGGCAGTCCCGTCAAGATGCAACAGTTGTGACAGCTGTGGCGCGGGCAGCTGGCAAGTCCGTCACAGGACTGCACAGTCTGTGAGAACTGGTGGGCGGGCAGCTGGCAGTACCGTACAGGAACTGCACAGTCGTACAGACGTGGCGCGGGCAATCTGGCAGTCCCGTCACAGGACTGCCAGCAGTCCTGACAGACTGTGGCGGCGGGGAGCTGGGCAGTCCCGTCACAGACTGCACATGTCCTGTGACAGACTGTGGCGCGGGCAAGCTGGCAGTTCCCGTCACAGGACTGGTCACAGTCCTGTGACAGACTGTGGCGCGGGCAGCTGGCAGTCGTCACAGGACTGCCACAGTCCTGTGACAGACTGTGGCGCGGGCAGCTGGCAAGTCCGTCAACAGACTGTCCAGTCCTGTGACAGACTGGGCGCGGCAGCTGGCAGTCCGTCAAGGACTCGTCACAGCTGTGACAGACTGTGGCGCGGGCCAGCTGGCAGTCCTTCACCGGATGTCAGTCTGTGACAGGCTGTGGCGGGGCAGCTGCGCAATCCGTCACAGGACTGCCACAGTCTGTGACAGACTCTGTGGCGCGGGCAGCTGGGCAAGTCCCCGTCACAGGACTGCCCAAGTCTGTGGCAGACTGTGGCGCGGGCAGCTGGCAGTCCCGTTCACAGGACTGCCACAGTTCCTGTGGCAGACTGTGGCGCGGGCACTGGAGTCCGTCACAGGAATGCACAGTCGTGACGACTGTGGCGCGGGCAGCTGGGTCCGTACAGGATGCACAGTCTGTGACAGACTGTGCGGGCAGCTGGGAGTCCGTCACAGGACTGCCACAGTCATGTGACGACTGTGGCGCGGGCATGCTGGCATCCCGGTCAGCAGGGATGCCAGCGGACTGCGCAGTCCCTATATCGTAGTTGCTAGATGGCAATATGAATGCGATGCGCTGGAGAGAATGTTGCTGGTGAACAATTGATTATGGAATTAGTTTCGTAGTTCTAAGTTCTTCATTTTTGTCGAATAATGACCAAGCGTTACGAGTACAAGCAGTTTGTGTGGACAGTTTGCGACAGTTTAGTACCTGATTTGAGTGGAACTTGCATCGACAGCAAATTAAAATGATTGGCGTTGTGTGGTCGCTTAGGTTCAGATGATTTATTTTCCAAAGCAAGTGTGAACACCCGCCATTAAAATATCGCTCTGCTGTGTTGCTCATTTCCGGCACTTCCGGCACCAATTACAGTTCTGCTCAGGAAAAATTGCCATATATTTCCATATAGACAATGTTTCAGCGATGCCTTAGTTCCATAAATGCACAAATAGCTGTAAGTCACGTCACGTTGCTATCAACATCAGCAACGAAACATTGTTGTCTGGTCTGGGGCCGCAGCAACGCACTTAAAACGCCTCGAGCGTAGAGTTCGACATGGCTGCACTTTTCCTTGGCCTAGCCGCCCCACAGCCATGACATCACAGCCACAGCCAGCCACAGCCACTCTCAAATTTCAATGGCTGGCCGTTGGCCAGCCGTGAGGATTTTTGTAAATTCATATTATATTTATTTTCAGTATACAGTTATGGCAACATACCAATGCTGCTTTTAACCATGATTGGCTTGATAAGATTTATGCGAATAAAAATCCAAGGTAGACTATGCAGCCACAGCCGTAGCCACAGCCGTAGCCACAGCCATGATCTAGAGATTTTCCAGTCGGCACATTAGCCATGGGGTTCGGCCAGCCATGGGGATAGCCGCCCCATGTAGAACTCTACTCGAGCGTCTGCAGCACAGATTTATTATGCTGGTTAGGATGTAGAACTCACCGCCGCTTTCCCGCCTTGGACTATACTTCACTGCTGAAACATTTTAAATGTCAGTCCATTAAAGCTCGTTTCATTCAAGCCGACATAACATTTTTGCATTCTGTATTTCATGGCCGTCTTGACTGTAAAAATATAGTGGCAATGTTTCACCTGTCTGCTCCCACTCGACGCACACGACACATAGGACTGTTTCGTGTGCCGGATGATAGGGTGAATTCAGTACGCAGTAGCTTTTTATCGCCGCTACCAGCGACCTGCAACAGGCTTCTGCAGGAAATGCCAGAAACTGATTTCTTTTGTTCAACTACCTTTAAGTCGCAAGCTTTTAAGTTTGCATGTAGTGCAGCCAGTTTTTAATTCCCATGGTGTGGCAGCGGTGCTGACTTTTAGGCTTATATACATAGACTTTAGACTTTTAGTCACTGTTACTTTTGCGTAGGGTAGCAGATTATTTATCCATTTATTTATTGTCATTGTCATCACGTATTAGGTATGAATGTATGAGGCTGTGTGTGCTTTGACTACATCCGTAAATGGGCTTCGGCCTGTGGTTGTTTTTATAACTAATAAACAATAAACAATTAACACCCGCAAACATAAACACCAGCAAACATAAACCACGTATAGTCAGCTGTCCTGGTGAGGTTCGCTGTAGTCATTTTTCTCTCTGAACCGCAGAGCTGATGAGACGCTCAGCTGTGTCCGGGTAACACTGCCGCTGCTTCCAGCATGATAACCCGCGAGTCACTGGGGGGGGGGCATAATCTGCCCCTCCCGGATTTTCTCAATACCTCAAAAACTATGGTAGATACCGACGTGAAACTTGTAGTACCTACCTTATCCAACATCAATTCGACGTCCGTTCCAAAAATCCTATGAAATTGACGAAGCACGTTGGGAGATAATTACTTTTTTAATGACGTCATGTCATGCCATTTTTGGTGGAAAACGATACATGTTTGAAAAATCGTAGAAAAAGGAGGTTTGAAACAAAACACGAAATTAAAGCAACACAAGGAAGGAAATGAAATTGTCTTAAAAATGGCAATCTTGGATTTGCAAAATGTTGAGTTCTTGACCCCGATTTTTTTTAAATCAGCAAAATTATCACAAAACCGATTAAAAAAGTATTCCATAAATCGGAATAGATCTAAGAGAACTAAGTATGGACGATAGTAAAACAAATATCTGTATAGTTTGACTGACGTATGACTCCCAAGTGTAAGTAACTCATGACGCATTTTTTTGTTAAATGACCTTTTTTGACCAAATATGGACAAATAAATGACACAACTGTTATTCTGAGGCAAATTTAGACTATGAAAATGTATTTGTTTGTAAATGTACAAAAAATCAATTTCACCCTATATGACCTGACTTTGACCTTTTATAGTGTCAGGTTGTCCAAATAGCTCCTATCGAATTATACGTGTAAAACAACCCATAAAACATGTGTCGCATGACTTTCGTAGACTCTTGTCAACAGGACACTTTTGTGACCCGATATTGACCTTGACCTTTGCGTACAATTTTACTTTTGCTTAATGCGAGAGATTAATGATACCTTTGCGAGCACTTTGTGCAAAAATGCAAAAAATAGTATCATTAGCGGTTTTATCGATGGATTATTTACTAGCAAAAATAGCTTTGCTTACATCATAATTAATAAAAAGCACATGAACAGTTTCCAAAAAACACATTATAATTATGAGAAAGGAACTAAATGCATTTGCAAAGCAAAATAGTGGATGCCGCAAGCCAGACCAAAGACATTTACCTTAATGAATTTCGAGCAAATTGTGTAATCAATTTGTTGGAGAGAAATAGAACGGTAACAGTGACAGAAAAGTGAATTGGTTTTAGATTTAAGCTGACGAAAGTTTTCCACAATTTATAAGCCTGACGACGATTCGAATCAGGTCAAACATTTTTCGGTAACGAAAATATTGGATACCGATTGACAGTTGACACCACTACTGTGGACCTTGTACCTTTTGATTATAGCAAGGCCTTCGATGTGGTTTGTCACCAAATTATGATAACTAAACTTAAGTCCATTGGCACCGATGGTCAGCTTTCAAAATGTATTGCTTCGTTTCTGACAGGCCGATAAATGCAGGTTTCTGTGAAGGGGCATCTCAGCAGTGGCAGAGCTGTCAACAGTGGTGTGCCCCAGGGATCTGTTCTGGGGCCATTGTTGTTTCTTATTAATATACATCATTCAGGCTCAAAATTAGCGTCCAACTATGCAATTTGTGATGATGATTTAAAGCTATATTCACGTGTAAACTCAAATCCTCCTTGTCAATACCCGGCTGCTGCAACATCTATACAGAATGATATAGATGTGCTTCATCACACGACTAAATCATGGGATTTAAAGCCCTTGAGGCCTTGAGGATGATACACATGCCATTGGAGTATATCTAGACACAAAAAAGCCTTCGACAGTGTAAATCATTTGATGCTTGTGAATAAACTGTCACGGTATGGGATGAGAGGGAAATGTGCAGAACTCATTAAAGATTACATGACTAACAGAAACGCAGAAGGTAAAATAAATGATTCATTCCAGCACCAGTACAAATCAACATGTTGGAATACCCTCAGGGATCTGTCCTAGGGCTCTTGCTGTTCTTAATTTACCCACAACAAACAATTACGAGAAAATTTATTGATAGCATATCACAAAATGTTAAAGTCATTACATTTGTCAGATAAATCAAGTATGAATTGTCTAAGTGAATCCAAAATTATGAATAACTGGAAGTTAAAATGAATTGGTTGAGCTCCAAGTTCAATACAAAACATGTTTGCATGTAAACAGATACTGAAGCTCAAAAGTTGATAAAGACCAGCTTCAGTGGGTTTCCTTTTTCTTTTCACAAAGGTTAAAAATCCAGTAATTACCTGCAACTTAACAATTACAATATGGCGTGAATCAAGCCATACACACCAACAGTGCAAGTTGCTTAAGGACTCCTCGTTGGACTTTTCCTGAACTTTGACTTTCAAACACACATAAAAGAAACTTTGCTTCAAAACTTCCTTTCAAAATTACAGCGCATTGTGAGCAGGACAAGGTGGTACTTGGAAAAGAATCACCGTTCTCTTGTTATATAGCAATAGCCTTTTCCTTCCTCTAACATGATTACTGCTGCCTGTTATGGGGCATAAATTATGGCAAACAAACCTTGCGCATGCATCTTGGAAGATACAGAAACGTTTAGCCAGAAACCATTTGGGTTTGAACTTCAGAGAACTCAGTCCCACATCTAAATTCAAAGAAATGGAATGCTTACTATGCATAGTAGCTATATGTCAAATACAAGTCCATTATCTTTGCATACTAAAGAAAGTTATATAAAATCCCAGACAATTGTGTTAAAGGGACATCCTAAATGTAAAAATACTAATATAAACCAGAAGCCAGGATATGTTGAGATCCCTTACAAGATATACATACGCAAACACACTGCTAAGGTTACTTTCGTCTCCAGAAACAGTGACACTCATATGCACAGCCTTAGTAACATAGCAAATGATATGAAATTATTCCAACATCTTAAGGACTAAAATATGAAATCTTATCCTGCTACAAATCAGTGCCGAGATGATAGACAGGAAATGGAGTTTTTTGCAATCAGTGCAGCAAGCAAATCCGAAAATACAAAAAGTTGCTTGGATATGAAGTAAGAACTAAGATAAACAGAAAATGAAAAAAATACTGGGCGATGAATATGATAAAAGAAATTAACCCAAGAAAATGAAGAAAAAAAGGAACAAACTTTGTCTGACTATTCTGTAAGCAAGGAAATAACGATTATTGCTTCTAAGACAAATTGTAATCATTATTATGTTTTTGTATCTTATTTTGATCAGAAGCTTTGCTCATTGTTCTGTACCTAGTTGGTTCTGTAATATTAACACAAACTAATTTCCAACCTAACCTATGCCGGCCTGGCTCTGGGGGGTCCGACCCAGCAACAAGCTCGCTAAGCTGGATTGGCTCCCTGGAAATCCAAGCATACACATGCATGAAAAGACCAGGAAAAGTCCACCGAATGTCTGCCCTGAAGTTCTTTAACTAACCCATATATGCATGAATGAGTGAATGCATGATTAATGGGAACGTCCTATTAGGGGGCTGTCCACTTGCTGTCTTCAGCGATGACTTCTATTCGCCTTCTCTATATAATTTTAGCCATACCTAACAATGGGCCATTCTCTCTCTCCTATATGCTATTTAAGTTTCTTTCCATTTCTTAGCTGGGAGTGCCGTGACTTTCTCTTTTATGTTATCTGGTGGTAACGTATGGTGTTTTGAGTCGCTGGGATAGGGGAGGGGGCACTCTTGGTCACCTGCTCTTGGGTGGCGGTTAGAAAAAAATGAATAGAGAGAAGTGTGCTGTGCTGCGTTTCTCGAGAAACTTTAAAGACCAAGTGTCACCACTCTACTGTCTAAATGGCAGTCCTCTTCCTGTCTGTCAGTCTCATAACGACCTGGGAGTGTTGGTAGATTAAACTCAATTTAGTCATGAGCATATGTTCTGGGCTTACAAGGATCTGTTATGTGTACAAAGCCTTCTTAAAATCCAACTGTTTGTCCCGCACACCCTAACTCATGATGTTTCTTCTTCAGAACTCATGTCAGACACACAATCATATATGCGTCGTGTGTGTGGAACACTGGATATAGGGAGGATTTGCAGAAATTGGAGCGTGTTCAGAGATCGTGGACTAAAAATATAGACTACCTTCATGATTTGTCGTATGCGGAGAGGCTGAGGGGATTGGAACTATATGCAGTGCAGGGAAGGCTCTTTCGAGCAGATCTGATTCAATATTGAAAAATATTCAATGGCATAAGCGCTGCACTGAGCAAAAGAACTTCTTCACTCAGCCTCCCCGTGGGGGCACCCGGGGACACTGCTTCAAGATCCATGTATCACACGTTACTCTGGATGTGCGCAAGCGATCGTTCTCGTATCGATGTGTACATATTTGAAAAAAAATATCCCTGAGTAACTGCAAGTAACTGCACCCGACTTAGGCAACTTAAAAAAGGCCTAAGCAAATGAGATTAAGGAGAACCTGTATCGATATGTCTGTTGACGTCGCATTATAATTAACTGTTATTATTAGGAACTTTTCTCTTGACACAAAGTAATGCTAGAAAGTGTTGTTATGAGGACACTCTAAATCCAGTTGTCTTATCAAATCAGCAACCATTCCGCAATGTAGCTTGTTCAACTGGCGTGTCCTATGATCCTGGGTTCCCCTCGTGCCTGCTGTCTCATCCTAAAGGCTGTCGGGCACGGTTGAACCCTACCAGGTGAGAGAACCAGGTGAGCGACGCATATGTTCTTTAGAAACTGCAAATTTTGTATCATAAACTTGTGGTCAGCTCATTTAATGTTTCCATAACTCTTAAATAGTGATAACTAGTGCTAACCCGTCCATTCCGCTGGACGATTACAGGTTGAGTGGTGGTGCAAGCCAGTGATGGGCAATTATGGATTGATAACCCGTACTACCCGTGGCACAAACATCGTACCTAAAATCGTTTTGTACCAGTCGCAAACCTGACCGATACGCACAGCCGCACATCAGCCCCACCTATAGCATATCCGTTGAAGTTGAAGTTGGACACTTAATCCACTTATGAGATAGCGCGCTCTGATCGGTGACAAATTGTGCCGTGTGCTATTTTTATAAACACAGACTTTATCTTAACTTGTAAGGAGGACAGTTTGATGTTGGGACATGAAGGGAGCATATTAATATACACATATGTTGCCATGCCATCTGCAAAATGGTTTCTTAGATACTATTCAATGCACATGTGTCAAAAACACATAACCTTTCGTACTCATAATACGTATAAGGAAAAAATTGGATGACGAACAGAAAGAAAGAAAGACAGACAGACTTTCTTTAAATAGTAAGTTAGATTGTTGATAGCGTGAAAGCCGTATAATAGCCGTATTTGCCGTGTCCGTCTCCCCGTGTATTCGGGAACAGCAGTGACTAGTATACAGCAGTATACAGCAGTGAATGGCACAGGACGCCAAACACGCACATGTTGACAAAGCACATTTGACACACGTGCACCGTCAATGCCATCAACAATCGCCTAAATAATAATTACAAATTTATTTATTTGAATATATCATATACTAAAACATGCAAACTAAAACATTTTAAAACATTTCACAGAAAGGTTCAGAATCTTTTCAGCGCTATTGTCATATTTCCCAGAACAATAATTGTTCGTTTCCGCAGTGTTCTCCTAAACTCATTATTTTTCACGTCCAGTGCAGTCAACGCGTGGGGCATATTTGTATTTAATTCCCCCTATATTCTTGTGGGGGGAGGGCTTTTGCGCCTGACGACCCCCGTTCAGAGACTATCATGGGTGCCCAAACCCCAAGCCCAGCCGAAGCCCATTAAACACCAAGCCCAGACCCAGACCAGATCCATTCGAATTCATAATATTGATACCCATGCCCATTGGGGCCCATTCAGATAAGGCAGATAATTATTTTCACAAAATTTGCAACCGCTACCCTAGCATTTTGACTTCCATACAATTAACGAGAAATAATATCAGGCACCTGTGTGTTGCTGTTTAATTGGAAATATCGAACACTTTTTGGTGCACATTATCATATTGGATCAGACCTAGGATCAGATATGATTTTTTTACTGCCCTACTACTTACCACGATTTATTGTTGTCATATCATTGCCAAAGTCTATTGTTTAAGTGTCCTTTATCATTACAAAAACATATTTACCTGGTTAAACATCTGGTTGTCAAGTAAAAAATAACGCTTAGCGATATTATTCCAAAATTGGTATACCCATGCCCACCCAGTACCCATGAAAAGTCAAAAAAACTACCCAGCCCAGACAATCGGAAGAATTGAATGGGCACCCATGGGAGCACCCGATCCATGATAGTCCCTGCCCCGGATCCACCAGTGGTTGTGGACTGTGGTGATGTTTCAAAGGTGAGGGGTGCCACGACTGTTATGATTATGTGACGTCCATCTGATAGTTAACAGTAAATCTAGTAGATCTTTGAGATGTAGATATAATACCAGAAGTAGATCTTTTTGACAGCCTGATAATAACCCAATCGGTAAGGCAGCAATTGTGCGGAGATGGGGGTCAAGGCTGGAATTCCGATACCGCCGCTCGCTGTTCAGACCACTTCCCTTGATTGACTAGGTCAGGTGTTGGGTGGGTTCCCACACACTTCCCGCAGCCCCGGGGGAGAAGAAGGCCTCTGTACATAATTTGGTCCCAACTGGTCTCCTGTTGCGGGGTTAGAGATAAAAAATGAGCCGACCAGATGATTGGTACGGCTGGTGCCGACAGCGTCTGCCTTCTACGGCACTGAGGTTGTAGCAGCCGCGTCAAGACTGGGCCAACAGCGGGGTTTGGGGGATAGAACAAGGGAAACTGTTCGTTCCATGTATGCCTCACAGAGCGAGACGCAGTGCTTCATTTCGCCCCCTAGTTGTCCGGGCCCGCTCTCCACAAGTACTTGTTGGCCGGCCAAAAAAACTGGTCCGCCAGTCCCATCCGCACACGAAATGAATCCTCGTGAGCATCGGGTAGCGCCATCGTAAGACGAAACTGGATCCCTCGCCATCTCCGCAGCACACTGGTTTCTGCTCGGAGCGGGCACGGCAGGTGGCGCCGAGCTCGTCACAGCCCGCCTCCTGCAGCAGCGTAGATGAGCTTCTGGTTGAGGAGGGCCAGACAGCGGCCGGCACAGCGTCTGAAGCCGGCCGGACAGCCGCATGGCGCCGACGCAGTGCCTGAAACAAACAGGCACACAAACACTTCAAATAAGAACGGTAGCCAGGAATAAGACGGACGCAAACACAATTAGACTGGTAACTATTTGACCCATCAGGCAGTGTTGCATGCTCTTTTAACTGATTTTAGTTTGATTTCCGTACCGTTTTTTAAGCTAAGCAAGCTGCAAGTTAAAAGGACTGTGTCTTCTTTTGTAATTTTATCAAAAGCTTTGGTTTATAATAGGAAGCTATTGCTTGGACGTTCTACAGCAATACAACTCATATACTGAGGCCACTCAGGCGCGATCCAGGGGCGCTTGCCCCCCCCCCTCTGAGCTGGGTCTTTTCCATGACGCACCAGTAGGACGCGCCCGGAGGACGCAACTTTTTGTATGGCGCGTCCCCCTGACCTAACTCCTGGATCCGTGCCTGTCATTAAGCCTATTCCCTGCGGGCGGCCAGAGTTACGTTAACCTGCTGGGGCAGATTCTGACCCCCTTCCTCGTCAAAATATATCGATACTCTGACTCTGCCGATGGCGATTGGAAACACACCATTCGATTCGTCGTGACAAGACTTTTTGGACACTTAATTTTCCTTTTGGTTTACAAACTAGGGGCCAGGTGGGAGTAAGTGCGAAAAATGCCATGTTTTTTCAAGTTCGTTGCGGCCATGATGTGCTTCGACCAATTATTTGCATGTCCAAAACGTTTTGAGCTTCCAGTGTACTGGTCTTCAACATAAAACAAGGACAAGTTCCAAAATGGTATATCATAGGCGTATTTAGGGGATTATTTTTTGTGATAACAAATATGTGCTGTTCGTGTTTGTTTGGGACGATAAGAACGTCACATGCGTTTTGCGATTGCTGTAATAATTGTAATGTAATTAATTAAACAAAGATGGATCCAGGTAAATATCTTGCGCGGGCACCTTGTGCGGAAGACCTTTTGCCATCTCACTAATTTTAAGTTGGACGTAGTTTGTTATTAAGTTGGACCTAGTTTGACCTAAATTGTCACTAATTTTAAGTTGGAGCTTATTATGTATAATCCAAGCAGGACTGGTAAAAACATTTTCGGTGGTCCCCGATCAAATCTGGCCGAATCAAACTGGCCCCGTAACCTGAGTATTGTAATAATTATAGCATTCAATAGATATTATATATATATATTTTATAACAATATATATTAACATTCCTACCCATCAAATGGCGTTTATGCAACAAAAATCACGTCCTCACTCGCCATCATAATGGTTTTGAAAAGCCGAATAATTTGAATGTCCTTTTTGGAACCGGGGCAAGCTTGAAATGCTTGTTTATGACGCCCGCTTTATGTATCATGATCGCACTTTTTACCAGACCTGAATCCAAGTATGCATTTTGTATATTGCAGTGAAATAACTTCTGACGTATATATTGCACCGCAAAGTACGAAAGATGTATGCACCGCACAACTACATTGGTAGCACTCTCCCATACATATGAGCCTGGGCCGGCTCTGCTGAGCTGATTTTGTGCACAATGTTGACACAACACGCATAATTAAATTATACGAAAGGACACAAAGGCTCAAGACGCTAGGTCAATTAGTTAAGGAGCGGCAAGCGAAAAACCACAGCCCTTCCGGGAATAGGGTCTAATAAATGTTTCACTAACCCGCGCCACTGGCCTCTGCAATTTCCTTCGCCCCGACGGGGGGTTTTGAACACACCTCTGAAACCGGCCCCATGGCATCGCCAAACCAAAAACAAAGACACCATCGAACCGTTATCAAAATCATATTCGACAATCTACCTTCAGACTTTTTTCGCTCACGTCAAAACTCAGGTCACCAGAGGGTCATGAAGTCAAATTTTCAAGTTTTAGGACATTCGCTCCAGAAACCCCCAAATATCTCGGAAACTAGCTATCTAGAAACAAACGTTCAACAGCAAACAATCGCTAAGCCAATGAATTTGAAATCGTTAAACTTTCCTCAAGAATTTGAACCCTCAATCAACAGTAAGGCCTAGAAGGTCATTAAAGTCAAAAAACTGATTTTGGCAAAAATACTTTCGGAAAACTTCTTATCTAAGAAGATAACGTCATACTGTTACGCCATCGTGTTTGTCCCTCAAATTCAATTTGCAATATACAATTGTTATTATGTTTAGGGTCAACTTGAAAAATTGACCTCAGGTCAAGTCAATGGGACCCAAGTAGGTCCATGTGCATATTCAGTAGATGTGTCTGACGGAGACAAACACACTGGTGTAAGTTGCAGTTCTCTATCTTCAATTTGGCCAGAGTTATGAACGAAAGGTGTTGGTGACCTCGGATGACCTCAAATGACTCCCGTTATGTTTCCTGAAGCAAAACATCACTTGGATCATACATAATATCATAATGGATAACATCTATCCAGAAGAAAATGACTGATTGTCGTCGACAAAGAAAGCATTTGATTATTTCTCCATTGACTTATAATGGGGAGATCGCAAAATTGACCGACCTAAGGTCACCGATACAAAAATACAAGACACATTTGTAGATACTATGACTTAATGTAACCAAAAAGTTGATACGATCCTTAGAAACTGTAGTCATGGGCACGACCGCAAACTTTTGTAGGTAGGATCACTTGACCTGAGCTGGTGACCTGACCTGACCTGACACGAAACTTAAATTTCGCAAAATGTCCGGAAGAGATATCAAGTGATTAGTTAATCCAATTTGGCGGCGCTACGCGCCGCCGTTTATCGCTATCTTGAAAAAAACATGAAGGGGGGTGTTTCAAACACCACCCCCAGTGGGGCGCGGTCTAACCCGCCACCCAATAGGCTCTGAAATTTCTGCAACCTAACCGGGGGGGGGGGGAGTGTTTGAACATCCCCTCCCCTTCTAAAATCGGCTTCTATGGAACGTAACCAAAGCCGAACAACTCTCTTTCCAAACGTCGTCGAAAAATATTTTCGAAAACTATTTTTTTTCTTTTCTAGCTCAGTCAAAATTCAGGTTACAAGAGAATCATCGCAAGGCCAATTTTGATAATAATATTATATATATATATAACATATTATATAATATAATATAATATATAATATTATAATACTATATAATATCCATATATAGTATTAAATACTAGCTAGTTAGAAACAAAATAAATCAAAATAATCGACAGCCATTGCAATTTGCAACAAATGAATCGTCCTCAAGTTTGACCTTAGGTCAATAGCTTAGATTCTAAAGGTCATAAAAGTAAATAAAATAGAAAAAAATGTTAATACATTTTCCTCAATAATGAAAACGCAAAACTGCTTAGGCTATCGTGGTTGTCTCGTCAAGGCGCCTTTAAATATTTTTTGTTACCATGTTAGGTCAACTTAAAAGATGACCTCAGGTCAAGGTCAAGTGGTGACCCAGTTAGGTCATGCTGCATATCAGAGGACGTGTCTGGACGAGACAAACATATTTGTGATGATTTCACTCCATCTTTATTATGTTGTGAGTTATTATTAACATTTGAGGGCCTAATAACTCACAAACTATTCGTCCGATTTTCATTTGGTTTACTGCAGCCAACGCGCCATGCATATTTAGGCAGGTACCGAGAGTGTTATGCACATCTCTCGGTAACATAAGGAGATGTTCACCGAAAACAGGAGCAACCTCAACCTCGGATGTACAACCTCGGATGGGCACTGGAGGCTCTTTGTTGCACTCTTCTTCTATGTCTTTTTGTCTTTATCCCAGATCCTGATATATTGTATCCCCAAGGATCCACTGGGATCCCAAATCAAACTTAAGGATCCAGGCAAAAGTATATTTCCTACAGTGAAATGCATTACATCTGACCTGGACATGTTGAATGTACGAGGCGGCGATAGCTGCGGGGCTCAAAGCTGGTGACGACCTCCAGAGGCGGTGCTGCCACCAGAGGATTGACGCAGGTGGCCTCCTCATGGCCCTTGTACAGGTCACAGTTGCCGCTGTCGTGGTTCGTGAAACCGTGGCAGAACCACGGCTTCATCGCGGTACAGCTGATGGCGCAGGTTGTATCGGATGCCGCTGAAATGGTGGCATCAGGGGAGTTAGTGAACTTGCCATCTTCACGTCTATACTGAGTTTGTTCTGGTTCAAGACCGAACAGTGTGCCAGCCGTCAGCAGGAGGCAAAGGACTGAGATCGGAACCGTCATTCTGCCAGCTGGAGCTCGCGCTAGCCGGTGTCGACAGTTCGGGGTCTGAGGGTGGAGTGACGGGGGACCTGAACGAGGCGAGGGTGCGCCTGTCGCGCGCAGGCTCGCGACACGTTGACTTGGCCCCTGGACACCAGCACGACAGATCAATAGTACTCTGAACTTTGGCGCCCGTACTCTGAACTTTGGCGCCCGTATCGCTTGTAATATGGGGTGCCGTGACCGAGTGACACCCGTGCACGTGAGCTGGGATGTCGAAATATCGACGACATGATATGTGAACGCGCTATTTATGCTAATACGAAAACATGACTTGAGCCTCTAGCGCACCGGAGATCTGCGTGAGCGCGTAGTTCGCCGCTCCGAAGTCCTTTTCGTGCCACTCGGGCAAGCTACGAATGAGCTGCTGCAACTGCCCGTGTCGACCTGAGTTGGCCGTCGTTCTTTTTGTGTTTCGCGCATCCAGATGCTTGGAACAGGCCTGCCGCAGAGTGCGTGCGTCAGCCACCGAGAGTAGCCGTGTCTCAAGATTGCCCTTCGACCTCTCACATGTCAAGCAGGTACAAAAAATGTTAACTGGATGGAAATGCGTCGTATGCTTAGTTTAAACATTTTGTGCATTTTGTGTTTTTGTGTGTTTCATGGTCATCTGTATTACATGTTCATCGACGTGGTTGCTGGAAAACCCACTTTGTGGAAGCGCCTAAATACATACATACATACGTAACAGCCTTTGTGTAAAATGGTGCAAGGTTCCAGGTAACTAAACTTTTCCGTCTGCAAATGCCATGGACTGGTAACTGAATGTTTGAACCCTTTCTAAATTTTGATTTCAGGTAAAAGCCAAATATTTAAAGAGCAGTCATAGAACGGCAAAATGTTTATAAGTGGGGAAATACAAAGTATCATACAATTACACATATACAAAATACTCATCTCAATATACTCAAAATACACATATACAAAATACTCATCGGATATCGCGTCCTTGTGCATGCTTCATAACTGGTGAATCAATCTTGCCGAATTGCAATCTGTTTGGACGGAGTCCTCACCATTTGATTCGGCTTTGTCCAAAACGGGCCAATTAGAGTATAATCGACTTTGGTTCATTCTAAGTGGATCAAAGCAGACCAAAACCGTCGGTGTTGTCGATTTTGGCCCAATTTGTTCAACTTACGGCACTTACATTGGATCAAAGTGGATGCAACTCATGACGCGCCGTTTGGGGCCATGCCAGATGTAATGTTAAAGAACCCGATTTTATCGGTCCCACGGGATTACGTCATCTGCATTACGATGACGTAACAACCGAGCATTACGTCATCTGCAACAATTTTAGTGGTTTGGGTATAATTTGGTACACTTGAATTATTTAAAGTGGATAAAATGCAAAATGGCTCCGACTGAGATCACGCCGTATCGAATGGTTAAGACCCCGGCCAAATTAATCCCATAGGTGTGCAGATATCCACCTAATACTCTACTCGCTTTTTGATCATTTGAAAACACGCACGTGTACCGAAGCAAAATACGGAAATTTGAGACGAAACACACTTTTTATTTGTTGCGTTATTACACAAAATATTGACAAGTGTTTTGCGAATTAATTTTAAAAAATGGATGCTGTAACTGAGCATGATAACAATAATATAATATGCTTTTGTGCTTTTGAAGTGCGAATTAAGGAATACGATTAGATGTGGACTCATGATCACACGAAGTAGCCGAAAAATGTCATTAGGTCACGTGGTCAAGGTCAATCAAGGTCACACAACAAAGCCCTGAAGTTTAATCTCCGTTTCATTGCGAATTGAGCAAAGTATGTTTTTTGACATTTGGTTAAGTGAAATGTGATATTTTGACCAACAAGAATACCTCTGAAGTGACCTTGCAAAAATACCCGAGTCTATTACTAAAAACCCTGAGGTCAGATGGAGATAATTTGGCCACAGCTAAATTCAGTAGCCAAGATAACCCTAGAGATCAATTTGGACAAAAAGTGAGAGATGATGGTGTATAAATTGGGAGAACAAAATGGTCCAAATGTCACGGAATGTCCAGGCTGTGCCTGGCTGGGGTTTTCAGCGAGTGGTGTGCTGCAGTGACGCAGTTGTGTGGGTGCTTGTTCGGCGTGACTAATTGCTGGGCTAAACGGCCTATCAAGCAATATTTGTATCTGTTGCCCTAAGCCTGAAATATTTATATTTTTCGACGATGTAAATGTGCGTGTGTGTGTGTTGTCTGATACTAAGACTTATTGGTTTTGTTGAAACAATGTTTTTGTACGGGCGTTATGTTACACCTTTCTGAGTGTCTACACAATATTTGCCAGGCGATGTATTCTATAAGGTTGTATCAGGAAAACACCGCAACAAACCCACGTGAGGTGTAAATGTACGCCACAGGCACGAGTCTTGCCACATCTCGACAGCCCAAGCTGCAGTGAAGTTACACCCCTCCCTGTTGTAAACTATCTCCAGCAATACGACCGCCTGAGGTGTAAACCAACAACCCCGCATGAGTCTGGTGATACCTCAACATCCCAAGCAGCGGTGATGTTACACCTCTCCCAGCGGTTAACGATCTCCCGCAATACGCTTGCCTGATGTATAAATCGCACCCTCTGCATGTGTCTTGCGCAACCTCGACACCCCATGCAGCGTTAACCGCTAGTGTTCCATAATACCTTCACACCCCATGCTGCAGCGATCACGGGTGTTCCGTTACATCTCCCTGAATGCTAAACAAAACACCTCTCAGGCGACGTATTTTAGGTTTGTTGGCACTACACGGTTTAGGGGTGTCGACACCCTACGCGGATGTTTATTTTTTGTGAGTGTGATAACTGAGCGGGCGCGAACCTGCCATGATTTGTTTCGTCAACTTACTATACAAATTCACCTTTGACCTTGCCCGGCCCGATACAGATGCTTTTTGGAAGCCAATAACTTTATAACCACTCCCTATTAAGATTGTGTTTCAACATTGGATAGCTGCATTAAATTGTTTTACTTTGAATATGTTTTCCTCTGACGAAAGTTATTATTTATCTTAGTTTTCAAAGTTACAATCAATAGTTTTCTTCGGCATAATTTGCGCCGGCTAATAACCTGAAAACACTATTTCTTCTCATTTCAACTTGTTCCTTAAAAACGGGGTTTGTAAACGCTTGCTTTTGAAGTATTATTATATGATTAGTGGAGTTTTGGTGAGAGTAATCTCTACTATTTGTTTATTTGTTTATTAATAAAGAACACCAACAGGCATCATACACAATAATAGGTGCAGTGGCACGCCATAAAACATGCTCTATGCTCTATTTCTACTGTCAGTGTACCAATAGCGGACAGCTAACTTCCGTATAGTCTGTTAACAAAAAATCAAAACTTAAGGTACTTGTCATTGACTCGTAACGTTACGATCTGCTCGGTAGCCCATTTATACAGTAGAGGCTACCGTGACGTAGGTTGAGATCTCAAAAGCACGTGCTGTCTTATCGTCATCATCATTG
>VOPJ01010016.1:0-37831 GCA_014673585.1 Semibalanus balanoides
TTTGTAAGTTGTAACCACCATGAAGTACGTACCTACCTACCTTTCTGTCATTCTTCAAGCTTTCAAGAAGGAGACGGATAAAACCATAACAGTGGGCACCTACATCGTTGCGCAAGAATAGATGAAGCACCTACACATGAAGTAAAAAGTTCAAAGAGAGTAGTTTGCTTGCTGAAGTGGTCGTTGGATACAACCAGTATGGGCCAGCGATACCTACCATGGCTTTTGGGTCACCTGAGTCCCACTGGCACGTTGCTCCTGTCGTTCTCACTCTTGCCCACTTGACAGGGCGGGAAGGAGACACAGATGACTCTAAAATGGAGGGGGACTCAGACTGCAGGGGCCTCTTGAGGCCTCGACATCCCATAAAGTGTAGCAATATAAATGCTTCGTCAAGTCTCGACATCCCATAACCCCTTCCGACAGTGCGACATGAAGCCACCAGTTGTTGCTTTGGTCATCCCCAACAACTACAGTGAAATAAAATGTGATTTATGCATGTGTTTTCGTCTAATCCATTGGATTTTGAATCGTTGCAATACAACATGTTACCAAAAATCTTGGAGGTTTTATTATTGCCCATTTAATGGATTCATGTGAAATAAAAGCCAAAAAAAATCAAATAGATCTTATTAAAACATTTTGCCGCTTTGCCAAACGAAGCTGGCACAACAATCCTATCAGCAAATATCGCCGTTATTGGTGGTAGCCTACTAGATGGTCTTTTTAGCGAATAAATGCAATCCCCAGAATAAGCGCCCTGTTTGAAATAATACATGAACACTACATAGTGGATATTAAATGGGACTTAAACATTTGTGGCGAAAAGAAAGACTCACTGCAAATATACCAATAAAGCTTTTTTACTGCCGCGCAAGAAGATGTCGCAATCAGCGTCATTTTTGGTCATGTTTTTTTTTGTGTTTTGCGTGGACGACACCTAAGAGGACATGAGCCTTAATTTGTTTTAGTTTTTTAATTATTTTCTGAGGCTCAATTTGAAATTAGTATGTTTTTTTTTTGTTAAAATTTACAATTGTGAAAAATTTCCTGTTTATCAAACCCAAAATATTGGTAACCTTACAAATTGTCCCCCCCCCATAGCACAATCACGACAGTCCGTTCGATCGGATTGGTTACTCCGTACTATTGAAGTCAGGTGATGCAATTCAGCCACAGGTGCGCTAAGACACACTTACACTCATAATCGGCCCTATCCAGGCAGACGTTCAAGCTTCTCCAACGACGGAACTAGCCTAACATATAATACACCACTATGACGCTCGCGCCGGGAACCGTTTTTTTTAGCTTGGGCTTAACACTGCGCAAACCGAACCGAATTATGACCGGATTCTGTAAAATTGCATGAATTTGAAGATGACTTCCGTGAAAACTTCTGTCTCCCACCGATTAGACACCAGAATGTCTCCAGCTCCCACCGATTAGTCACCAGAATGTCTCCAGCTCCCACCGATTAGACACCAGAATGCCTGCAGCTCCCACCGATTAGACACCAGAATGTCTCCAGCTCCCACCGATTAGACACCAGAATGTCTCCAGCTCCTACCGATTAGTCACCAGAATGCCTCCAGCTCCCACCGATTAGACACCAGCTCCAGCACCGATTAGTCACCAGAATGTCTCCAGCTCCCACCGATTAGTCATTAGAATGTCTCCAGCTCCCACCGATTAGACACCAGAATGTCTCCAGCTCCCAGACCGATATAAGCAGAAGACAAAAAAAAATGAATACGAATTCATCGCTACACGCCCGGACCAATCACACAAGGTTAGGCTTCTTGTGTAATTGGACTGGCCGTGTCCCTGTTTGGCAGAGAGATCGAAAATGCGAAATGGAAAGATTGGGATGGACTGTAAGACCAGTAATACGCCTTAAAGAGAGTGTGCCTACTCTTCTGAAATGTCAAATATATTTGTATTACGGTAAAAAGATATTGGTTTGATCATTGGTTACGATAAAATTCACGTCTGGAGCCCCTTTAGTTGATTTTTTACTTATATTCTGTTTGCATTTGTTTTGTTTCAAAACACATAAACTATCGTCACTATAAACAGAGTAACGAAGATGTTACCTACAATGGCGCACCAAAGACGATAAACCAACCTATACGAGCAATGTATGGGTTTGTTTATAGTTATCGAGGCTCTGTTCGGTAGCTGCTATCAGTGCTCACGAGTTGTTTTCTATTGGCCAGAGCTAACAATATATGATAGCGTTGTAATTTAATAGCAATGCTTCTAGTAGCGAAAGCTCTCTGGCGACTATCGATAATTAAGTTCTGTCGGAATGTGATTGGCGTCTTTGTAATATCTCAGCAACTCAAGTGAATCTGGGGAGTGGGGAAATGAAGTACATTGCTAAATTCAGAAAAATCTGTTCTACAGACTAGTGTCAACAACTCCTCATGACCAATGTGAGTAGGCACACTCCCTTTAAACGGCGAAGGATGAGCGAGCCCGAATAAACCCGCGTCAATTTATCACCCGCCCAACGGAGGTTCGTTTTGTGCGAAGCATGCTTTTAAATTATTTTCGTTATGTGTTGTTATGCCGTCGCAAATATATCCGAACTAAATCGATACTTTAAACCAAGGCGATATATAAACTAAGTAGGCTTTGCAGCGTTAATTTTAATTTGCAATTATAAGCTTCATGTTTAACCCGGCATTGGCTGGGGTCTCAGCCGAACGCCATTGGCTGGGGGGGGGGCGAAAAATGCCCCCCCCACCTTATATCCCGAACCAATTATCGCAGCGAGACGCGCAAGACGGCAATCGAAAGCTCTCAACGAGATCACTCTAAAGCGTACTCGAATTTGATATAAGGTCACTATGTTCACGTCACAGTCAGGTCACAGTCAGGTCAAAGGTCAAATGGTAATTATTTTAGTTTTTTAGCCATACTTCCCATCCAAAGCCGTAGATTGAGACGAAAATCGCACAAAGTGCTTTTCAATGTATAGTGCATCTTTCGTATAAGCAAAAGTGAAAATGTCAGCAAGGTCAAGGTCAAGGTCAGGTCAAATCAGGTCACTAATTTTGCAAGAGATCATGCGACACATGTTTTATGGGTTATATTACACAAATAACTCGATTATAGCAGTTATTTTCAAGATCTGACGCCGATATAGAGGTCAAGGTCAGGTCAATTAAGGAGTGTCAATTTGAAAATATATAAATGTAATAAAAAAAATGCGTTAATTATAACCAGTTTTGTCTCAGCCAACAGCACAGTGGTACCATTTATTTTTATGGTATTTGGTCGATAAAGCTCCAAAACGTACTTTCAAAAGTGATGTCCATCGACTTAATCATACTTGGGAAGCAATCAGTGATTCAAAAATAGAGATATGGCTTTGAAATTTGGTTTGGGTAATGCACATATGTGGCTCTCATACATATCTTCCGTTTTTTTGAAAATTTTAAAAAATGTTGATTTTGTGGACATTTTTTCCCAAAAACTGTTTTTTTAATCAAAATCCAAAATTTTCAAAAATCCGAGATAGCCATTTTCTACCCATTGCAATTTTCTATCTTTTGACGTTTTAGAATTGCATTTTGCTTAAGGAATGGTCTATTTACAGCCTGTTTTAGAGCTTAGCTGATATTTGCCGACCAAAGTGGTGTGTAGTGACGTCACTAAATTCGATATAGCTCGAAAAAAAATCGACGATTTTTTTTCAAAATTTGCATTGAAGACGCCAAATTGATGTAGAACAAGGTAACCGAAGTTTGGCGTTGATAGCGCTGTTCGTTTGTGAGCTATTGTGAAAATCCCTGAAGGGGGGGGGGCGTTTTCCGTCCCCCCAGCCAAATGGCGGGTTTAAAGAGTTGCAAAAAATACATTTTGGGTGGGTTTTGAATGATTCTGATTGCGCTTTACAGCTACAAATCATTTGTATCGTTTAGCCAACCCTTTTGGTTTTTGAACGCTAGTGCCGTGTAATGAGGGAAATATTATAAATTCGCAATGCAAATATTAAACAGGCCGTGATTTTTTAATAGCGGCAATCTGCATTAAAAACCTACATTTTTTGCATGCAATTTAGAGACGGTATATTGGATAACACATTGGTGGTTTGTTTCAATCGCTTCACATCCCATAAGGTGCTGAGCACTGATTTAATTTGTTGAGAGTCATAAAACTATGAATTTGCGCTTGTTATAGCCAGTAAACTTTGACGTACCAACACGCCGCCTGATCGACACATATAGTGGCATAACGCCCGGCTGGATGCGTTTTCTCTGCACCCATCTGTGTTCGACCCGTGTCCTTACGACATTTGGTTGCCGATATATAGGTCCGGTATAGCAACGATGTTTTGTAGGTAATTTCGTGGACGAAACAGGGTTGCACGTGCGCACGTGCAGTGTGATCCAGAGTTTGACCTGAACAACATTGCCAGTGGCCTGGTCTCCAGCCTCACACCAAATTTCAGCTTAACCGGTCCAGTCGCTTCTCAGCTATAGCAGGATAACGTTTTCTGACACCACTGACGCGGCACGTGTCTCGCACCATGCTGACCCCTCACGTGAGACGAAACATGTTAACAACATAGAATGGGGCTATAAGATGGCGAAGACCGCTTGTAAATCAGATGCGGGATTCCAAAGATATAAGCTTCTGAAAAGCGTTATGGTCGGGCCGGGCCGCTTATATGTGAGAAAATCCGGTATTCAGTGAGGACTCGCTTGCGCTTCGCGCTCGCTCGTAATGAGAATTCCGCGAAAGGTGCCTGTGAAACCTGAATGCCCGGACGTCTTCGGTATTATTGGCTGCATTCATCGGCCAGGCGCTAATGAGATGATGCTGATTGGCTGCAACGCGTGCTTTGACCTATTTCATTAGCCAAATGAGGAAACAGTCGCTAAGCGTAGTTGCTTAGGTAATTGACGCAATGTCTCCATCGCAAATGACGCAATGATCGTTGGGATCAGTATCACTGGGTGTGTTTGACAGGCATGCTGCACTGCAGTCAGGAGGAATATAAAATATTGTGTGCGGAAGAAATCAATCTTGGTGCTGTAAGACGTAGAATTAAACGTCAAATCCCTTAGAAGCAGTAAGCGCAACAAACACGGTGTTCCCCAAATAGGACAGGACATTTTTCCTCGACTTATTTTCCTATCCGTTGAATCAGCCGATCTTCTTTAATTGGGAACAACAGTTGCATTATAGGCTGCGACGGGAAAAGATTCATCGCTCGTTCCGTTTGATTAGCAAAGAGCCCGTTGCAATCTTTTGTTGTTTTTTAATGGTCGACAGCTGTCATTGTCGCATGCGGTGGTGAAATATATAGATATATCATAGCTGGATCAATATTATAATGTTAACGCGTCATTCGTTTCATGAATAGGCGCCACGACAAACGTTCGGAACGTTTTAAACAGTTTAACATTTAACTGTTTTTCTTTTTTCTTTTCTTTTTTGTAATTTCACAATCGAAGATCGATGTGAAGTATTGTCCAAACGCGCAGTGGTTCATACCCACTTCTAACCGGAATGACATGTAGCTGATTGCGGCGGCTGTTAATTGATTGTATGACGTCATATACTTAACATAATGCGTTCAAACTATAAATTGAAGGAAATGTTGCCCTTGAATGCTGCCGATTAAATATAATTACGTAGGTGGATGGGTTCGGGACCCAAGCTCTGCTTAGAGAATGAGTCTGCGCTCGGAATTCCATTTATTCAGAAGTTTGAAGTGCTTTTGATTTGATACATGCTTTGCCTTAAGCTAAAATAAGGGTGCGTGACACCGCTGTAAGCATGGGTGGAGAATCCACCCCGGCAGCCCCGGCCGCGCAACTGCCAAAGTTGCCCCGCGGAGCCGCGGGGCAACTTGAAGCTGCCCCCGCGGAGCCGAGGCAGCTGTTAAGCTGCCCCCGCGGAGCCGAGGCAGCTTTGAAGCTGCTCCGCCGGTCAAGGAGGCTCAGGAGATAGTCAAGGAGGCTGAATAGTTAAGTAAAAAAAGTCAATGAAGCTGATTCTTGCCAACTTTGTCTTCGTGAGCACCTCGGGCACCTGACCTAAAACTTGTTATCGAGTTTTCGGAGGAGGCGAATACATTTTCGTGTCGTTATCTCCGGTCTAAAGGGGGCATCGCTTCTGATCCAAATGGGTGACGCCGGCGCTTACGACTCGAGGGGCGCCACCTGCACTCGCGAGTGGCACCTTCAGTGTCCAGACGCGCAGGAGAGGCGCCCTCAATCGTGATGCCCGTTCCCCCACCACGTGCAGACCCCTTGGTTAAGCCCCTGTACTCGGCAGAGACGTAGTCAAGTGGGGCTCGGGGACCATGCGCCTTCCCTTTGAGAAAATGAAATGTACACTATATTGTTTCTTATTCTGTTGACGACCCGACCCTACATATTCTGTTCTCACTGCCCACACAGTGCACACCGGTCAACAAAATTTGCTGAGGAGCGAAATTTGGTTAACTAGTGACGTCCCCACTCTGACACAAATTCTGGCAGCGTGACTGGTTATCGTGCTATCGGCCGGGACAACTTTGAAAACAATTCTCCACCCATAGCTGTAGAACAACTTCAAACATCACGCCAAAAAGGAACCCGTGTTCTACATTGGTATACTTCAGCATCTCTTTCCTTCTATTTTCACGACAAAAATGCGTGTCTTTTGGTTTCCATCGATACGGTTGGTTGTGTTTCATCATTCTGGTTAGGGCGCTCACTGCGTTCACACAGTATTAGCAACATCCGCTTATCGTGATCAACGCCATACTCGGCATTTTCATGTGAAAATCGCTGGTTACTTAGCATCACCATCTGTCCCCCGCTGCCCAGGTGCAGGTAATGGCTCAATCGACATAATATATCCTGATCGTGATGTATGTGGATCTCTTTGTGTGTTAATATGTGTGTCGGGAGTGTCCTATCAAATTTGTCAAATCAAATCAAATTTCCATCACAATATGGATGGCTCATAGCCCCCAATGACCGAAATTTGCTGCACGATTTTACGATAATGAGCAGCCACCAGCTCGTATTAGGACATGTCCTGATTTTGTTAACAGTTACTTTCGTTGACTTTGTGAGTGAGCGAGCATATTTCTCTTCTTGTTCGACCTTGCAATATTGTCTACTATGAGAAGCTTATCCCAAAGAAAGCTGGCTAAGATCAACTGGATCTGTTGTGAAATTTTGACAGTAGAACTGAGCGACAAATTTGTATCGCTTACTTTTTCATAAACGCCCCTAATAAAACATATGGGGATTTTGATGCTACTTTGTGTGATATAAACCTGCTTACGAAGTCGACGAAGCTCTTTTTTAAGCTCGAAATAAAACCATAACATCAATGCACTTAAATATTTGTGTAGTTTATTTGCCAGATTTGTTTATAATTATTCGTAATATAATCGATTCGGTGTAGAATAAATACCATTTTAAACTTAAACTTGTATAAAACTCCTAAAGCCTTTAGGTACCTGTGCCATCTTCGGAAATTACCTTAAAGGAAATATTTCGCCTTGGATTTGTTTCCAAACATGATATGATGATATTTTGTAGTTCCTTTATGTTGTCAAACGTGGCCGTACATCGCGCCGATTCAGGAGAGAAGGTCGAGAATCATTGATTTCATCAAAACTATATAGGTGCATGTATGTATGTATGTATTGACATCAACAAACACTCCACGAATCAGTGTGGCTATTACGTGCATAGGTCAGGTAAATAAAACTGTGGGGAAGTCATAGTGGTCAGCAGTGGAAACTCGCAGCAAAATATCACGCATTTATGCTACGTCACACAACACACCACACACCACACACACACACACACACACACACCACACACACACAACACCACAGACACACAACACACACACACACACACACACACACACACACACACCACACATCACTACACACACAGCACGACGCCATACATCGTAGTCATATTATTCCGGAAGAAAGACCGGCGCCGTTTAAACTTTGTATATTTTCAGCCCCACCTGACATCGATCAAGGGTTACGCCCGCGTTCAGTGCGATCGCGCAGTGTATGCAAACAGAACGCTGCCGGCCGCCGTTCTTCATAGAAGGCCGGGGCAGGTAGTATCTGTCGCGGACACGCTCAAGGGGCCGCGCATCAGCGTAGGTGCGGAACAATGAGGCGAGGTCCGCAGGCTCACCCAGCACACATGCCTTGTGGCCGCACGGCATACTCTCTGAGACAGAGTCCTCACGTTACGCAAATGAAGCAAATGGTTCAGCATCCTTTTATGATGTCATCCTTTTACCATTTAACAAAATGAAACAAGTTAAGACGAAGTTTTATGACGGCCAGTGGTCTAAGATGGGTGTACAAAGTATATAAAAAATTGAGAAAAATATGACGATTTTTTTAGCGTGAAAACACAATACCAGTCCCCCACCCCATTGAGGAGCCGGTAGCTCCGTGGTACTGCGGAGCTACCATGGGTTCGATTCCCGTTGGTGCCGGTTCCGGGGATAGCCTCCCGGATCAAATCCTCTGGCTCCGAGTGGAGGGGGTCCCACGAGGGGGTCCCATGAAGGGGTCCAACCCCAGGCCCCTCCTCGACCTCTCACGGCATTCTCTCCTCTCTCTCTCCGCTTCTCACTCTCTCTCTCGTCCTCTCTCTTCCTCTCTCTCTCTTCGCTCCTCTCTCTCTTCTCTCTCTCTCGCTCATCTCTCTCTCTGTCTCTCATCTCTCCTCATCAGCAGTTCTCTCTCTCCTCTCGTCTCACTGATCTCTCTCCCCAATCTCTCCTCTCTCTCCTCTCTCGGTCTTCCACACGAATCTCATCGCTCTCTCTTCTCTCTCTCTCTCTCTTTCTCTCCTCTCCCTCTTTCCTCTCTCTCGCTTCGGGCTCTCTGTCTCGCTCTCGCTCTCGCTCTACGGGCTGCTCTCGCATCAAAATCGGCTCTTACGCTCTGACTATCGCTCTCCCGGAACATGGCACAAGGCCGAACCGGATCTCCCCCCCAAAAAAAAAACAAAAAACAACAAAACAACATGGGCTACAAAACTGCTACCTCAGCTCCAAACCTCGTGTTGAAGTTAATCTCTTTCCTTTAAAAAGCGACTCAATGGCCCATATCAGAATCTCTGGTAAACATCTCAAACATATTGCGCACACACGTTGCCTTTGTGCGGCCGCCTTTACTATTCTGACCAACCACCTAGAGCACCACAAGGCAGCTTACGAACTCGTGCCGAACTCCTAACGATGCCTCGGAGCGGCGGATGCCGGCTATACGGCGCTGGGCGTTCCACGGACTCACGTGAGTCCGCAGATAGAGCGGGGCCAAGTGATGCGGCACTGAGCCTCAAACAGGCCTGCGACCGAGACTAACACAGGGCTGCGGCCGAGAGATAGGTACGGCGCGAGCTGCTCAGTGTAGCCGGCGTCAGTGGCTGGGAAGTGGCTCCGGATCGCCGGCGCCAGCGGGCTGTGCCAGAGTTGGGACACATTGGATGATTCATCGTGGGAAGTACTTCAGCTAGGTGGGTAAAATACGAACGGTGTTTGTCCTGAAAAGGTGATTTGAAGAGCTGGCTGGCAGAATTATTGTATTTTAATGAATGCACTTGATATCGTTCACATGGATGAATCTAAGCGATCAAAGCATTTTAAGTTGCCGCGTACTACTTACCCGCGCAGGGCTGAGGGAAATACTGCGCTTTACCTATGTCCCCCCTAAAAAATGAATCGGGATGTGAAATACGGCATGGGAAAGGTACTTACAAACCGGTTGATACTTCTGACGGACATGAATAGCAATCAATAGTTCGCGTAAGATTGCGGCAGCTTTTCAGCCAGGCACGGAACTTGACTTCCTAAGCACCTCCGCTCCATGGTGCCATGAAGCGGCTCCATTCACCGGAAGCGGCTGCGATTGTCAGTCGAGTGTTTGATCGGTAGACGCCGGCCGCCAGAATGAAACGACTCTCCTCACCACTAATGGTCCCTGCTTGACGTCAGCGGTGCCTGAGGAAGGCAGAGTGCACCCTCCATCAGCGGGGTGGCCGTCCGGCCTCCCCGCCGCGACACGACGGATGTCAGCGGCGGATGGCACGTTCAGGCTTCAGCAGCCTGTATGTATCGGTGTGCTGCCAATTAATGCCTGCAGACTATTTGTATTACTAGTGGCCGGCACTGGTTATTGACTTGTCTTGATGGTAATCTCGTAATCAGACATTTGTGCAGTGTTAACCGAAGTAATCCATTGTCTGGGCCCATGGGGGGAGGGTGCGTAAGCTTTGGAGTCACCGACTCAATTGGCCCTCGGGCGTGGTGACTTGCACGAGACTTTATGATTTTATGGAGTCTGGAGTCTTTGGAGTCTGATTCAGAGTCTTGGAGAGAGATTATGGAGCCTGTGGCACCATCTGTTTGACCTATGAAGCCAGATTTGTCTTTTTGGATTCGGCACGTGCCACGTGTCACCATGAGTGCTACATTTGCTCTGAGGTATGAGTGACCCCGAGTGAAATGCTCTGTCAGCTTTATCGGCACATAAAATTTGGCATGGCTAGTTCAATATTCAAAGGGACTAACTCTCGCCCGTGTAGGGCAAGATCACTGCGTGACCGTTTAGGGGTATGACCCCCCTTGGCGTTTGGCCCCTTATTGAGCTAGAGCTTCGATTCAAAGACGAGCGTGTTGCTGGTGACGAGAAAAAGCCATTGGCATCTGATTTTAAAATCCTGGGTCATTAGGTGACCTCTGAGGTCATGTCAAAGTCAAAATTTAATCAAAACGTAAAAGTTAAATAAATTAGAACTTATCGAGCTAAAATCGTAAAAGAACATTTTAGAATGCTAAATAGACGCAATTTTTTTAAATCAGCATCACCAAATGACCTGAAAACTGCCAAATTATAAAAGGTCATGTCATGTCAGGTCTTCTGAGGTCAGTGACCTCAGCTGCCCAGTGGAATATATAAGTGGAATATATGCCCAGTGGAGTTTAAAGTGCTACGGCACTTTAAAGGGACTGTCCCACCTTCAAAAAATGTGTCAAATGTACGTCGTTTGTGTCGGGCAAAATATGAAGTTGAATGCTGCTGAACCACAATTATGACATTTGTTTCCTCACAGAACAGTGCTCATTTTCATAAAAAATTTCATTTTAATATTTGGGGCTGATGACAGTCATAATGAAGGATTTTTTGGGAAAAAAATAAAAACCTTCAAACGCTGTTATAAGTAGGACTATGTAAATGGGCTTAATGTATGGGCGAAAGGTAAAACAAGTCGAGGAGACTGTAATACAACATTAGCAAAAGAGAGACTACGACATGCGGCTCACGGCCACCACGTTCCCAAAATACATTGGGGGCTGGCGATGTTAACAGATTGCAAAATCAAACTCGAATTCTCTGTGATTCGACATCAGGGTGGTTGTTTTAACTTATACCATAACATAATTTCAATGCAAGCACGCAAAATGGCTATCTCAACTCAAATCTTATGTTAAGGTGGGACAGTCCCTTTAATCATGCACCGCTTGCAAACTTTACGGGTATTTCTTCCGTTCGGCCGCCCACCAGAGCGCCATATCTCGCGCGACCTAGTAAGTTTTAGAGCACCCCGCTCACCGCCGCCGCAGTGCGACCCACGTTACTGATTAAATCGACCGGACTGGATACCAAATAGCTTTGGAAGCACCCGCTCACGCCGCCACCCCCGCCGCCGCCCGCCACGAGACCGGAACCGTAATGAAGCATGTCCAGCTGGTCTGATGGAGAAAGTATTTATAAATCCGTCTGTAATAGTCCTGAAATATTCCGAAAGGGTTGGTGTCTGAGTTCGTGGTAGTTTGAACAGTTAAGTACGAAATATTTTATGGTTTATTGCAGGGCTGCGGAGTCGGAGTCGGAGTCGGAGTCGGAGTCGGAGTCGGGTAAAATTTTGCGGCCGACTCCGATGCGGCTGTCAGTTATTGGCAGCGTATTGGCAAAGTTACTTTTCAAGTGCATTTTATAGGATTTGGTAGTGGACCTCCGGTGGCGAATGACTAAAAAGTCAATGACCCTTCAATTTGGCTTGCTTCGATTCTGTTGTTATACAAGGATTATCAATAATGACGTGTGTACTACAGTTAGCTAGTTAGAACCCAGGTTGTATCATCTACAAATTCAGAGTATCAACGATCATTTTACCAACGGCCATGGACCATGGTGCATCAATTTGAGAGAGAGAAAAAAGTTTAAAAGTGACGTATAGTTTGCGCAAGGGAGTAAAGTATTGTCTCATCCAATAACTGTATTGAATTGTAAAACAATAACCGTTTTCACGATGGCTTATTTTGCGCGAAATATTTTAAAACATTTTAAAATGTTTTAAAATGTTTTAGTTGTAGCCGCTTTCACGATGGACTAATTTGCGAAAAAAAGTGTTTTTCCCTCGCCCTACGGCACCGTAGAGCGAGGGTTAAAACATTTATCGCAAATTTGTCCATCGTGAAGACGGCTACTACTGAAACATTGTAAAACATTTTAAAATGTTTTAAAACATTTCGCGCAAAATAAATCATCGTGAAAACGGCTAATAGCCGTTTTCACGATAGCTTATTTTGCCACAATATTATAAACCGACCATTTTAAGTTTTGCCCTAATAATTTAAAACTAAGGATGTAACCAGGAAGTGCATACAAATCGTATGGGTATCTCGATTTGTATATCGGTGATCTAAGGTCACATCATTGTTGTGACCGTTGTGAACTCCCATTACCTACAGGTCAATGGGAAATATATACAAACCCTTCCTATCCAAAGGACATGCATTACATTAGGCAAAATATTCAGGACCAAATTATGATAGTTTATTCATGATGACTGAGGTGCAATGCTGCTCAGTAACCCTTGCAATATCAGCTGAAGCTATCTGAGGTCACCAGCACTTTTTCCCGATAACTCATGATGAAATTTATGTAAAAATAGAGACAATAGAGTCGAGACTCGTCTCCGCACATGCAATATGACCTACCCTGGTCACTAAATGACCTTGACCAGAGGTCAAATTTCCAACTTCACCCAATCCGACCATTATGATTGTGGTTTCGAAGCATTTTGACGAGAAAAACACGAAGATTTAAATATTAGTACCTAGTTATTATCCAACCTTCATTAGTTAAGTAACCCACGAAAACTTTCTGGAAAAAAAAACCCAGAGTGAGTTTTCTTGACCACTGGAGCCTTAACGATTGAAATGATTTAAAACTGAAGGGCACCGAAGGTAATTGCATTTTTCAAGAGTTTCATTATCGCTCTTAGCTACCATAGGTTACGTGATATTCGGGGGTTTCTGGAGCAAGGCCTTAATGTTGTTAATGGTGTCATTTGATAACCTCTGGTAACCACAACATTGACCCGAAACATACCGAATTGGCTCAGAATGGCCTTTTTGAGAGCTTTCGACACCTTTTCGCGTCTTCCAAGCTCTTTCGTTTTATGAGTTAGTAGGGTTGTTTTGACCCCTCCTTATTCGGGCGATGCTGTTTTAGAGGGCCACCGGTGCGCGGGTCAAAGTTCGGAGTCGATCCCGGAGGGTCGGAGTCGGAGTCGGAGTCGGAGTAGGAGTCACTTGCAGACCGATCGACTCCGCAGCCCTACAGGTCAAGATCAAGTGGTTGCCCAAGTAGGTCATGCTGCATATCAGCAGGAGACGTGTCTGGACGAGACAAACACATTGTTTTGCATTATGTCGAGAGTTATTGACGAAAGTGTTACTGGCCTCGAATGACCTCGTATGGGTAACTGAACATAACTTGCAATTTGATCATTAATAATATCCTATGACAACATTATCCAGAAGCAATGGGACTGATATCCTCTTCTCGAAATAGGAAGCATTTGAAAATGCCTCCATTGACTTATAATGGGGAGGTCACAAAATAGACCCTACCTCAGGTCACCGATATACAAAATCCGTGATTAAATTTTGAAGATATTGATAGCTTCATGCAATCCTAAAAGTCTGATATATCAGGTTATCTAGAATTACCTTTGGATCCCCCCAGCCTCACTTCTCTATTTGCATTATGTCGAGAGTTATTGACGAAAAGTGTTACTGGCCTCGAATGACCTCGATGACTCCCCCTTACAAACTGTGGTATTGAGACGACCGCAAACTTTTTGGGAGGTGGGGTCGCTTGACCTGACCTGGTGACCTGACCTCATCCGACACAAAAAAATGTAACGAAATGTGTCGAAAGGATCAATGATAAGTTTTACTAGATTTGGCGGCGCTACGTGCCTCCGTTTTTTCGTTATCTTGATAAAACCGCAGAGGGGAGGGTGTTCAAACACCCACCCCCACCCAGTGGGGCGCGGGTTAATTAATCCTTGTGAAGTTGCCAAACGAGAACCCCTCAGCTAGCTTCAAGGGAAGCCACACTAAACGTGTTTCAAGAACACCGCTTGGCCAGGAAGTCCGGCCTTTCTGGTTTTAATTAAACTTGGCATGCGTACGTCAGTGTGGAAGTTGATGTGGTGACGTCAATGTTGAGGATGGTTGGGCGCGTTTCAGGTAACCCGCATTTACTGGGGCCATTTCTGTAACGCGAGAGCTTCCTGGGGGGGGGGGGCTATCTGATCTCCGGAACTACTTAACCGATCTTCAAAATGCAAAGGCATTAATTGATAGCCCTGCAAAATTTTTTGAAGGAAAACTATTATTGTTAATCTTAGGGTGGTCACCGATGACGTCACAGGTCAGTCAGAAACAAAATGTTTGATCGTGTCATCGAAGTTTGATGGATGGAGTTGGCGCACAAAAATACGATATTAAACGCAAAAGCAGTTGATAACTCGGTATGATTTGTGTATCTGACACTTCTAAGAACCCTTCTAAGCTGTTGATTACCTTGGGTTAGCTCAAGGTCATTCGAGACCACGAAGTCAAACTGCATTATACGGTCATCAGGAGTTTTTTACGCATGCTTATGGGTGCGTTTTTCGACTAGAACGTAAAAATGACCATAGAACATTAATTGTTCCATATAAATATAAGAAAAAAAAACACAAAACGGAAATGCCCTTTTTATGCATGGTAATGCTAAAGAGGTGGTCGATTTTTGTCTTTAAAAGGTCGAAAGTCAGTCATTTTTGCAGATAGCGACTTCAAACGTGCTGCACATATTCATTGGACTCAACTCGATCATATGTATTCCGGTTTAGTGTAGTTTTTATTTTTGTTTTTAAAATGTTAAAAAATATAACAATTTTAATTTCAGTAAATTTCGGAAATATGAGATAGCAGTTTGATAGCCAAGTCTATTATCTGTCATTTCGTATATTTAAATTGATATTATCTAAGCAAATGTACTTTTGACAGCGTTTTTTGCAAATTGGTCAAACTTTTTTTCTCAAACAATGAATCAAATAAAAGCAAAACAAACAAACAAACAACAAATCAAACAAGTCTAACAAACTTTTGGTCAAACTGCAGATTACGGTCATTAGGAGTTGTAACACATGTTTGTGGGTTCGATTTTTTACTAGAACGCGAAAAACGACCTTAGAACATTGTTTGTTTCATATAAGTAAAGCAAAAATAAAAAACGAAAATGCAACAGTTATGCATGATTATGTTATGCTGTGAACTAGAGGTGGTCAAATGTTGTCTTTGAAAGGTTGCAAGTCAGTGATTTTTTAATATCGACTTCAAACTTGCTACACATATGCATTGGGCTCCTCTCGATCAGCCATATTCCTCTTTTTTAAGGTTCGGATTATTTTTGGGAACGTTTGTAAAAAATGTATTTTGATTTCTCATAATTTTCCATTTTAGCACATTTTTTTAATTCGAGATTGCGGTTCGATAGCCGAGCTGATTATATGTCATTTCATAAATGAAAATCGAGTTAATAGCCGTCTTCACGATGGATTATTTTGCGCGAAATGTTTTAAAACATCTTAAGATGTTTCGAAATGTTTTAGTATGAAAGTTTTATTATACTTATTATTCCCTTAACTACGCAACTTTTGCAAGCGATTTTTGTCTTGAAATGTCTCTTAGAATTTTGTAAATTGTGGAGGTAAGAATATAGAAGTTGACAAAATTGCAGATTTGTGGGTGGTAACTAGGGCAAGGATAAATTATGTAGAGTATAGCTGCATTGAGCCAGTCATTTCACCTACTGACAACTTTCAGACACCTCGAAGTCATATCGGTTATCGGGCCGATATTGTTCCGCGGCAACAAAGCGAACTCCCCTTGACTCATAATGGACTCGCCTCCAGGCAGTCGCTTCTAGCGCATTAATTGACCATGCGTGAAGGCAGACCTTTGTGATCCATGACGCTGCCAGATTGAGCAACTAATATGGCGGTATGCTTAACTGAACGAATGGACACTAGACGCATATCCCAGCTAACAATTTTACGTTGTCGCTACGTTGTGACAAGGCTGCAACACAACTACACAACGTTGTGATAGTGTAACTTTGTAGACTCCCAGAAACGTTGTCAAAACGTTACCTTTGACGCTCACAAAACGTTGAAACATCGTTGCTACAACGTTACTTTTGACATTTTTTTTTACTTACTTTTGACTAACGTGACATACATGGTTGATCATTAATCTTAGTAAGATGGTGAATATGCTAAGTTGATATAATTGTACGACATTGCGAGCTGTTCTTCCCAAGTTACAAGAACAAAGTTGTGACATCGTACCGATACAACGTTGCTGTAAACGCTTAACAGCGACGTTTATACAACTTTTTCTTCACAACATTCAAGACGTTGTCGCAACGTTTTTAAAACACAAAACTCCAACCTAATTTTTCACAACGTTGTGACAACGGTATCTGTTACCTTGGATGTTCTTTAGAAACGGAAAATTTTATATCATAATCCTGCAATGAGGTCATTTCATGTTTCCATAATTCTTGAATAATGGCAATATCGCCTAAATCAGTAACTTATTTTTATTGGAATATATCGTATACTAAAACTTTCATACTAAAACATTTCAATACATCTCTAGATGTTTTAAAACATTTCGCGCAAAAATAATCCATCGTGAAAACGGCTAATGTTAACAACTGCACTTTTGACAGCGTTTCTCGCAAACCCTTATTTGTCAACAAAAACGCAGAACGAACATGACGTCACTCTGACGTCATTTCCAGTTCACCTATTATAGCCTCATCTGTTCTTCAGGCAGCATGCGTAAAATGATGTTAGACAAGGTACTGAATGTTTAGTGACGATACTGCTGTTGGTTTAGGAGATATTGCAAAATAACGGGAGAGGGGGTTATAAATACCCCCTCCAGTAACTCGCGGGTTAGTCACGTCAGCTATTTTGCCATATAATTTTCACATCAGCCCACTCCTCAAGACCCCGTATGATTCGGTTGTTTACTCGTCGCGTCGTCACACCACTGTTAGTTAATTAGTAGCGAAACGGGTTGGCTTTGATCCCCCGCTCAATGGTATGAATGAAGGTTATTCAATCAGGACGAACACTTGCTACAACACTACAAGCTTCACTGGCATTCACATGAGCCCAACTGTATCAATACTTTTGGTGTTAACGACTGCTTTTCACATTTGGCCACATCTGGTAGGCAGTTATGAGTTATGACATAGTGCACCGCGGCGCTGGAACGTGGAGGAACACCAGCCTGGAGGGCGATGGCTGTCATCACTCAGGAGAAGGTGGCTGCCGCCTGTCAGCGAGCCAATAGCTTGGTCGGTGCCTGCCTGCCGCCTATCAGCGAGTCAATAGCTTGGTCGGTGCCTGCCGCCCTATTCAGCGAGTCAATAGCTTGTGGCGGTGCCTGCCGCCCGCCTATAGTCAGCGAGTCAATTAGCTTTTTGGTCCGGTGACCTGGGCCTTGCCGCCTATGATCAGCGGAGGGAGTCAATTAGCTTGGTTGCGGTGTCCTGTCCTGCCGCCTAGATCAGCAGTTATTCAATAGCTTGGTCGGTGCCTGCCTGCCGCCTACCAACGCGATTCAATAGCTTGGTCGGGCCTGCCTGCCGCTAATTCAGCGATTCAATTAGCTAGTCGTGCTCTGCTCTGCCGACCTAGTCAGCGAATCAATAGCTTGCTCGGTGCCTGCTTGCGGGCCTACCAGCGATTCAATTAGCCTATTGTGCGGGTGCCTGACCTGCCGGCCTACCATCCGATCAATAGCTTGGTCGGTGCCTGCCTGCCGCCTATCAGCGAGTCAATAGCTTGGTCGGTGCCTGCCTGCCGCCTACCAGCGATTCAATAGCTTGGTCGGTGCCTGCCTGGCTAAGGACGACATCCGGGTGGAGTTACCGGGTGATGACCGCTGACGCAGTACACCTGTTCTTAATGCGAATCGGCATCTGTATCAGTATCAGTTTATTCGGAAAAGTTCCACGTAAATACACGAGGCTTTTCACTCTTCCACGCCATAGTTGTAAAACATGGGGACCACACTGAGGTTGATGAGCAAAACACTTAAACAGGCATACTAAAATACACTCAATAAAAAACATGTACATAAACACTATAAGACAATAAGACATGATGATGATAGGCATTGATGTTCTGTTCAACTGAACATGGCAATGTGCATGTAATATCGTCAGGCACACTGGATCTTAGAAACCATTTTAATAGTTTGACACATTTCATTGAAACATAATATCATCTGTTCATATTCGACCGCGTCAATGGACATCGGCAGGCGCATTCAATGTCGACATAGACATTACATTGCGTTGTTATTTTGCCGTCAACGAAACTGAATGACGCTTGCCTCAGTCAATTCAAACTTGCCTATATATAATGAACGCTGTCAGCTCCATTGCATTATGTCTGAAACCAGTGACCAGTGTTGACACGGTGCACTGCCGATTTGTAATGCCCTTTGCCGCGGGAATGTGTTACGCCGATTTGAGACGCATATATGTCAAACAGTATGTCTGCTGTCGTTTGTAATGAGTCATGCCGAGTTGAGCTGACCAGACGCCAACTCGCATTCAGAAAAGGTGTAATAACTGAAGACTGGACGGGCGTTGGTACAGTCAATAATAGTATCCCATGAGCACCATTTCAATTCACTTCCACTGCAGTACGCCGTCACTGCTCTTTTTTAGCTCTATTCTAGTCAACTCGACAAACAATAACACCTGCTAACTATTTCCATTCGTGTCCATGTCCAATCTCCGTCGCCTGCTCAGGACACTCACAAGTCCCAACCCTTGCTCATACCGACACGGGGCACACGAAGGCCACGGAGGAGGGATGCATCTAATCTATGGCGTAAAAAGTATAGATCAACCTCCATCTTTGTATTTTTCGACATGTGTGGCAGCTCTCTGTGTAGGCTCTGTCAGATACTTCCAACCGCAGCTGTTTTCCTCTGGGACCGTCTGCCGGTTCAAATGTCGCACTGAGGGCAACTTTTAACCCGCGGCCGGATGCGAGTCACGAAAACTAGCACGCCTTCTCCATGATGTAGAGGCGGTGGGAGGCATGTTGCCAATCTCCTGACTTAAATATGCGTGGGTGATACGTGCAGCTACACTTTCGACAGGTCCGTTTGAGAATCCGGGAGCTGCTCCCTCGCATGGCTCAGTTGCTAGCCGCGTCCGGCTGTTGCTATAATTCCCGCCACGCCGGGAGCGGATGTTTTCCAGCTGCCAATAATTCGCGTGCCATCTGGAGCTGACCATTTGCTCTTGGTTAGGATGCCGTGCGGTCGGCGGCAGTGGTGGTGCAGTCAGAGAACGTCGTAAGAAAGCGCCGGCGTTGTGGACTGTACTGATGATTCCTGGTGGCATGTGCAGGTTTCCAATCAAACTCAGACCATGAGCAGAAGTTGTATAAGCTGATAGAATGGGCCAGGGTTTACTTAGCAAGCTGCTCTGGTAAACGGCTCTCATCCCAAGAGTTCACCCAACTTGCAAGGGTTGAAGTAAATTGATACCAAACAAATGTTCATTACAAAAACGGATCAACAACTTTTCCAGAAAATGCATTTCGCGCCAGGATTCTTCCGAAAACATTTTTAAATCAATAAATCCATTTATAAATCAATACACTATGCATGATGCTTGCAAATCATGTATCAACGAGGCCAGGGGTGTATATTCTTTAAAAAACGTGGGGTAGGCTGAGCTGAAAAAGGTTTTAAGTACCTTCCATCGAAATTCACAAAATACATATTTGTCCCCGAATTTGACCCACTTTCTCGTCAAAAATTGGGTGGAGGCGAGCCCATATGGGGGGGGTGAAGCCCCGCTTCCAATATAGTTGGGGGTGAAGCCCCCCCCAAACTGAAAAGCTTGCAAGGATCTTACACTCTTGAACGAGGCGTCTAATCGCGGCTAAATTTATTATTTTATTTGTTTGCTCTTATACTAGTTGACCATTTGCGATCAAATGGTGATGCCATACGATTGTCACCTAAAACAGTTGTTACAGGCTAAAACAAGTCACCCAAAAGGCCGTTGCACGTGGCGACTGTTTTAGGGCAGTTCTCGGAAGCCATCCATCTCGGCTTAGTGGTGCTGTGTCATGACAACTGAGTGCGTAATGGATTAGACAGCGCTATTAAGTAGTGCCTAGTAGCTTAATGAGCACTCCACTGCAGAAACTCCGTAGCAAAAGCCATTGTTTGCAGTCGGCGGCCCTGAGTATATGTCACGTCAGGGACATACATTTCAGTCGCATTCTCAACATACACAATTTGCAGGGTTATCCCGTACTCCAGTGCATTTGTAAATACATATTAGTTACAAGCGCTGCAAGTAATCACATAGCCTTTGCGCTGTCAATGCGATGGCTGTGCCTGCTTCTGCGCCGTCAGCCGTACGATTCTCGAATCAGTTTTTGACACCGCACACCAAAGGGCAGCTTCGGCGTCTTTGACCTTGTTTCCTTTTCCGTTGTTAATGTCTCAAGAGCTTAGAACGCCTGCTCGCAAAGAAATGTTGAGGAATACGGAATGAGTTGTCGCATTGCATCTTCGGAGTCTATTAATGTACATGAGTCGCATCTTTGCACCAAGTTCTTCCTTATCAAGCACCCGGAATTCCTCCTTGGCCTCGGAGCTGAATGTCATGTCAATCAACGCCTCCTGTAAATGGGCTGGTACCTCATCCACAGAGCACTTGAAAGGGTCTCGAGTAAGTACCATAGAGATGACGTCTGTATCGACCCCGGGGAAATTCTGGTCGATTTCCACTTTGAGAGCTAAGTACCAGGTGTTCTGAGATTTGTTCTTCCAACTCGTCATTAATGGGGCCGACGGTGTCGATAACGCCACTCCAGGGTGAAAATTTTCGGGGATTTCCGCTCAGTGTGGTCGGTGGCGTACCGAGTATACGGTCACTCAGGGTATGACCTGACCTGATGCCGCTTATCTGGACCTGGCCAGTGAAAGCGCCCCTCCGGCCAGTAAATGCGCCACTATGGCTTTGATTGCATATACGTATGCAATCATATATTATATGGCGAGGTCCCTGCAGCTTTCGGTTCAACTCGTTCAGAGCCTCAAACATATCCGCGAGGTAAGCTATGCAAGCTTCATGCTCGGACTGTGCAAGCTCTTCTTTTCCATTTTCCTTGAAAAAATAGTTTGCCTAATGTCTGAGCTCTAAGTATCTGCTGAGCATATCACCTTTTGAGAGCCACCTAACATCTGTGTGAAAGGGCAGATCAACATGCTGTGCGTCGGCATCTTTACACTTTTAACAACTTAAATAATTATTCATTCAATAGTTAAACATAAACAAACCAGCAATTAGTCATTAATGTGCTTATTACGTTACCTTATAGGTGTCTGGTGTCATTCATAATACAGCAATAACGTTCAAATAGTATGATATAAAAAATAGCAATGCTCATATGGTTAAAAGTACTTCTTTGTATAACATATTATGATACGTCTTCAAAGCTGAATATAACACTTAATCTTAAAAGTCTGTCATACCCCGTGCGGTCCACTTATTTCCCTAATGGGGGATTCCCCCAAGCTGGAAACCACTGCTTTAGAGCTTTCCAAATTGCTAGAGTGCTACTGAGCTTTCAAACCTGTGAGACCATGGCAACAGTTGGTCAACCATTCTCCAACTTTAAAGTCCTCTGATTGTATCTGGACTAGTGCAGCGA
Organism: Semibalanus balanoides; assembly: GCA_014673585.1. Lineage (NCBI taxonomy): Eukaryota > Metazoa > Arthropoda > Thecostraca > Balanomorpha > Balanidae > Semibalanus > Semibalanus balanoides. Next base: position 22,122 of record VOPJ01010016.1, read on the forward strand.
CTTGACGTATGACTTACCGTGATACGTCGGCGACAATTATGCGCTCGTGATAACACCGCTAGGATGCCTCCAGGTTTGCGATCTGAAGGGCTCGAAGAGGACACAAACTGACCATAGCTTCTCATCCAGCCATCTTAATGGGCCCATTTTCTCAGTATAGTGACAGTTCCGCGAAGTCTGGACCTCTTTCCGCTGAAGGCGGTGCTACACGGAGAGATAGACTGCTGGATTCCAGAGGCCCGCATTTTCCACATCCTGCATAGAGCTTAATGGTCGTGGTGCTCTCCGGCAGAATAGCCAATGAGCCTGACGTCAACTTTAAACGGAAGATGTAGAGCCCAAGCCGGCACTAATTTACGTGATATGCGTAATTTATTCAGCCGAGTGTGCCATTTAGCCAGTATCTTAATTTTGCATCTGTATTGGCTAAGTTTAAATAAAAGACAGCTAGGTGGCAGTTTCCGGTTTAAGTTACACCTTATTAATGTTGTACACATTTTGTCTGCTTTTCACTAAGCATTTATCTGACATCACAAATAAAGTTAGTCAATAAGTTGAGGCAGTGCATTGCAGACATCACTATTTCCTTAAAGGAAACAGTCCACCTTAAAAAGGGGGAAAATCAGAAATGATTGAGAGAAGCTAGAAATGAATTAGCATCTGTTATGTTAATAGTAAACCATGTAAATATATATTTTCGTGTGAAAAATTATAATGTCAGTTATTTGGGTAAAATTTAGATCGTTTCTATAGAATAATGCAAAATCAGATCACTAAGAACCACGCAATGTCATCATAACGTCATCGATTTTGTGAGGGATTGTGGCGCATACAAGACAGTAACTACTTGCCTACGTACTTGCCGAAGATGAGGGAAATACAACGCTTCAGTACTACCACAGTACTCCTACTTGCTCTAAGTGTTCGTCACAATTCCATTACAAATCAATAATTTAATCTTTGCTGAGAATGTTACTCAGAATAACGTTTTAGAGACGATTAAACATCAAAATCACAATAAATAGTATACCTCACATCACAAAGTTATTCTTGCAATCAAGGGAATGAGGTACTGAAACAATATGTTCTTGTCCAGCACTATCTGTTTCATTGGTTATCAAACACTTCCCCCAAGTCTTACGTCATCTGTGCGTCATAATCATACGTCAAATCAGCCCAAATCAGCCAATCAGTGATTGGAGTTACCTAGAATTTCAGTTCCCGAACTGTAGGACTCAATATTAATCAATCAATGGGTTTCTATGAATTATTTTAAGCACAGTAGTGAATGAGGGTTCTGGACTCGCATTTGCACGAGCCGAAACATAAAAGTGTATCAGCTTAACAACTTCGTTTCAAATTTCGGCTAAAAATAAGAGGCCGAAAATGTGGTGTCAAGGTCTTCTGATGTTTGGCTGTGGCTAAAGGGTAGTCACCTATTTGATTAAACTAGTATTGTGGCTTGTTTTCGCTTGGATTTGGTCTATTATGGTCCTTAACTCTGATTAAGTCGCATTTTTGTGTTAGAGCTATGTAACCATTGAGTGTGATAAACCGGCCATTACATGGTCATTGAGGAATTATATTTACACTTATTCCACGCTATATTCTGGCTTTTAGTTTTGTCGAAAGCGTGGGTTTTATGGCACCCCGCGCCCCAGGTGGGCTGGGTGGGTGTTTGAACCCCCAGCATCATGACAGGAGTCTTTTCGGTCAATGTATCAAACTAGGTCACGAGAAAACTGGCGGCGTCCTCTCGGTCTATCAGCGCCGCCAAGATTGTGGCATATCAGTTACTAGTTCCGCGGGTGACTTGCTTCACTCGGACTGGTTTGCGAAGAATTCAAGTTTTCGTGTCAGGTTCAGGTCCAGGTCACCAGGTCAGGTCAAGTGACCCTACCTAACAAAAACGTTTGCGGTCCGTGGCATCAACTATCAGTTTTAAGGGATCGATATCAGACTTTAAGGATTACACTCTACGTCATTAGTAGGTCTACAAAACTTTTATCTCGGATTTTTTGTATTGGTGACCTTGAGGTTCGGGGTCCAATTTTGGCGATCTCCGCCCTTATAAGTCAATGGAAGAAATATCAAATGCTTTCTTTGTCGACGATATCAGTTCCATTTCCTTCTGGCCATTGATGTATCAATATGATATTATGGTATGATCAAGTGCAGATTTTGTTCAGGGAACATTACGGGGTCATCTGAGGTCATCCGAGTCACCAAACACCTTTTCGTCAATAACTCTGGCGCATAATGAAGATAGAGAAACTGGCAACTTAACCAGTTGTGGTTTGTCTCGTAATCCACATCTACTGATATGCACATGACCTACTTTGGCGTCACACTTGACCTTCACCTGAAGGTCATTTTTTTAATTGACCTAACATGGATAAATTGTATATATTTCAAAACGCCTTGACGCAGACAAACACGTTGTGCGCCTAAACAGTATGGGTTATCTTTGTTTAGGTAAGAAGTTATTCACGAAATTATTTTGTTGCCAAAATCAGGGCTTTTTTGACTTTAATGACCTCTTAGAGCTACACTTATTGACTCTGAAGGGTCAATTTTTGAACCTGGTTGCGATTTTAATTTCATTGGCTAGCGATTGGGTCCGGCCTTTTGAACGTTTGTTTCTAGATAGCATAGTTTCCGAGATATTTGGGGGTTTCTGGAGCGATGTACTAAAACTTACAAATTTGACCTTCGATGACCTCTGGTGACCTGAGTTTTGAAGTGAGCGAAAAAAGTCTGAAATAGTTTCGAAATGATTTCTGATAGCAGTTCGAACAATATCTTTTGTTTTGGTCTACGTGCCATGGGAGCCGAGTTAGAGGGGGTGGGTGTTCAAACCCCCCCCCAGTCTGGCGAAGGAAATGCAGAGGCCCAGTGGGGCGTGGGTTAAACTACATGCCATTTGATGTAAAACTTTAAAGGCGTCAGCGCTTGTTCTTAAAATCAATATTCCAAGTTCTTTACAAATTGAATACATAATTATTGTCTTTGTCTGACATCAACGTTGTTTAAAACATTCAAACATTTTGTTTCAATAGCTTTTTATCATTTGTATTTAAATAAGTTGCTAGCGTTCTTATCTAATGATTATGTCCGCGGCTGTAGCCTCAGCCGTTCTATAGCTGAGGCGACCGAAGCTGCAGGGGGAGGGCTCGGGTTTAAAGTCGAACGGACTGTGCTGTGCTGACTGTGCTGGAACGAGCTGAGACATGGACGGATCGAAAACTCCAAATAGTTTATTTAAGGGGTCCAACTAGAAAGTCCGAACAATTTAAACAAATTAATTTTGTTAGTTGTGTAATGTGTATGAAATGCCCATTTGAATCAACTTCTCGGAAAAAATACCATATATCTTCAACATAATCGGGATGAAGTGTCTCTTTCAGCTGCACTTCGTTTTTGGGAGGCCATGGCCTGCTTTAATCTGCCAGTGACCTTGGCTCCCGCTGGCCCTTTTTACCCACCTTTGAACCGGGATGGGGAAGAATCACCGTGGTACATAGCCGTCTATAAACGCTTCACCACCTTTAAAACACAGCCTCTTTTGGGTAGCTTGAACGCCATACAGTTTGGGAAATTATCAAAACGGACTTCGCTTTATGTGAAGGAAATACCTCCAAGCGCTAATAGCGCAAATAACTCCAATATAATAACAAGCGCAAATAACTCCAAGCGCACTCCACGTGGGAACAACATATCCTTGGAAAGAGGTGTATTATGTTTTATACAATCAGAAAGAAAAAGAATCGGCTTATATATATTTAAATAAAAATAAATTGTAATCTATCTCACCCAACCGTTTTTGCGGGTTGTCATGGCCCGTAGCGCAGGACCGCCGCCCGCCTCGCCGGCCGGCCCCTCGTTACAACCAGAAAAATAGGGAAAAATACAAAAAAAAATTGTATTTCCCTATTTTCTGGTGTAGCGAGGGGCCGGCCGGGAGGCGGGCGGCGGTCCTGCGCGGCGGGCGGCTTCAAGCAGACTGGCTGCCGGAGCCGGGCCCGCTGCATCCGCGGGACCGCGCCACTGCGCCTAATGCTGAGCAGGGCACGGCATGCAGGACGCGGGACAGAGAGAATCTCCAGCTGTAAACACCCGTCATTCAACGCCTAGCCGCCTGCATAACAAAGCCGCGAAAAGGTGACGTCACCGGTTCATCACTGGTGCGCCACGAACCTCGCACCTCTGTCGACGCGCGGCAGAAACAGCGCGTCATTCTCTGGCGGTGGCCGATGTGGAGCAAATAGCCACGGGGGCGGGGGGGGGGGGGGGCAGAGAGGAGTGAGTGGTCCGTGTATGGTGGGTTAGACCTCTAGAGTCAGAAAGTTTGTTTGGGTGATTCATGACAGGTGTGTGGTCTTATCACCTCTCGTCAGATGATAAAAATGGGGATCAAGATGATTGTGGTCCCTGTGATATCGTGAGTCGTTATTAAAATACGAGATATTGTTGTGACCACCTCCGATACAGCTGTCAGATTTTGTCAGACGTGTGGTGATTTCAGCCTCTGCTCTTGTAATGTTACAACGTGACAGACCAGCCGTTTTCACGAAAGATTTATTTTTACCCGGTAGTACCCGGTAATATGTCACATGCGTTTTGGGTAATTGAGTCTATCATGGGCTGGGTGCACCCATGGGTGCCCACTCAATTCTTCCAAATGTCTGGGTTGGGTATGCTGATGTCTTTTTGACGTGTAGTTCGGATGGGTTCTGGCGTGGGCATGGGTAATGGGCATTGTTTGGAATCATTGTTGCTATGTCTGATTTTGTTTACTTGACACTTGTGTCGTTCGGCGAGAGGCGATCAGATGTCTTTGCTCGCGCAGGGTTTGGTAATTCAATGTTTTTTATATGATCATAGAACACCTATGCACTATAGACTTTGCCGACGTGTGATTGAGTGGGGGATCTTCTATACGTGAGCAGGTCGTGGTAACCGGGGTAATTATTAGGTCGCAGGTATAGAGTGTTTTAAACGCATGTCTGATCCTAGGTCTGATCCAATATTGATCTAGGAGCTGTTCTTGTACCGGGCAGAGATGTGTTTGGATTAAGGTTCAGGTGCAGTGAGGAGTATCGTTCGGACAGGGCTAAGATGTACTTTTATTGCGGTGTTAATTATTCTATTTATTGCACAGTTCATCAAGTGTGCTGATGGCGTAATGGAGTTCGCGAGTTTCTTTGGTTGAATTAATATTATTATCTTGTCTCTTATTGAATGGGCCCCAATCGGGCATGGGTTTTCAAACATAGTATAATTTGGAATGGGTCTGGTCTGGGTCTGGGCGGTTGGCTGTTTCATGTTGTGCCTTGGTCTGGGTGTGGGCTGTGGGATTTGGTTCAACCCAATCGATAGTCCTGTGCTTCTAGAGAGTCCACGGCTTTTGTTCTTCTGCGGATTAATCTGTTATGTATGCTAATTTGAACGACTCCTAGTAATGAACTTTATTACAGTCTACAAATCTGTCTATCTCGGTTTGTTACGTTCAGCCTGAATATTCTTGTCGACGGATTGCTTCTTACAAAAAATCCGGGAAAAGTTCAACGTCGGTTCCTGTGAACTCCTTATTTTATCTCGATAATCGCGTCGTGAGAATATATGGCCGGGGTACTACCGGGATAAAAAATAAATCTTCTCGTGAGATAGACGTGCTCACATTTGTTACCTGAAATTGTACCAATACCGCAGATGCTCCCCTCTGAAAATGCACTGCAGTGCCGCGCGCACGCCTGTTGGCGTGAAGATGTCAGCGTTGGAGTTTATGTTTGCTTATGAAACACGTGTCTCGTAGGCGATCGTCGGGTGATAGACTGGCAGAAGAGGTCAAAAGTAGCGGAGTGTGCACGATAATGAGGTTCAGAGACTATATCAGGACTTTTTATATGGTCGGTGCTATATCTATTCTAATATGGTAGTGTCTATGGTAGCGGAGTGTAACGCATTCGATTTTTAGATTGTATCCAGCGAATAGGCACTCTTTTTAACTATTGTCGATCGTCATTATTGTTATCTTTCATCTCTGCTTTATGTTCTGGGTTTAGTATGTGCCTTGTCATCATAAGTGGTCATCAACTCGCTTGAAGTAGGCACCGCCGGTACTCCATTGGCGGTCGGGCTCTTGCGGTTGCGTCTGAATTGTGCTAGTCTCTGTTGTGTTCGTCTTTGAGTTCTCGTCAAGTTGGAACCATTCTGCTTTTAACTAAGGGCCATTTTTATCGCGACATTGTTGTTCAAATGGTCAGCAAAGGTCAGGGCATGCAGAGACTCTTTAGTCGAATAAGGATTCAATATTGCCGACCAAGAGTCAGTCCGTTCTTAACTCGCATGCTTTCATGTGGTGTTTTATTGTTTTACCTCACCGTGGCATTCGTGCAGTAGCATATTGCCTTCCTACGCTTTGATCCTATTATAGCTGATACGGATGTGTAAATTGTTCACTCATAGGCGCAGCCATTGATGGAGTGGCTCGCCTTCGCGTCAGCCTTACGTTAACATGTCTCTGGCTGCGCTCTCAGTTTGTTTGGGTTGTATAGGTTGTCATTTTGTTAGACTCTCTTATAGTCTTGATTAGTGGTTCTGGCGCGTGTTGCCGGGACAGACTGTGCAGGGCTGCTGATTAGTAGTGATGTTATGAAGATGTGGATCTTGTCTTCGTGCCTGGAATCATGTCGGTATAGTGAAGTACGAGTGATTTTATCGGGGCCGATTGTCTGTTACTGGAATTTTTACATGGCAGATAGATTCTGACGATAGATTCTGAGTATACTTATTCTATTCACGCCGTTATACGTTGACATGAATAGCGGTGAAGGCTCGCTTGGATTTTTTTGGTGTGATGGCCCCGCCCTAAGACGGCCAAGAGTTGTTCGGCTTCTGGCCGACAGAGTGGCACGTACGCCGCAGAGAGGACGGTGCGCCCCTCAGGCGGCCCAGACTGTTGCCTGCTCCTCATACGGTACGTCAGAATCGCCTCTGCATGTTGTCTGTTGTTCTGAGTTTATAGGTGTCTCCCCTGCAGGTCATACAGAGTGTTCGCTACCTTCGGGCCGCCAGAGTCCCCTCTCTACGCGCGAGCTTGATACGATTGGTTGTCTCTCTCCTCTATGGGCGCGGTCCCGTAGCTGTTCCCCTCAGTGCGGCCAGAAGGCTATCCAACGGCTGGCCAGAGATTCGGCCCGCCATTTAAGGTTCTTGGCCCGAGTGCGTGCTCTTCATTTGCTTGGCGCAGTGGTGTCGTCTTTCTCAGCTGTTTTGCGCAGTGTGCGTTCCCTCTTATGGCGCCATGTGTTGCCGCCTCTTAGGTTTGCGGCGGAGAAGTTTGCCTCACTTCGGAGATGTTCGGCTCTCTTATGGAGCGGCTATGGTTCCTGCCTGCCGCTTCCTCGTCTCTGGATGCTCATCCACTGGTCCCGCCGCGCGTCTCTGCACACGTAATCTCACCTACTCTCCACTCACTAGTGTCTGTACCAGCCATTGAATCGGCGAATAGCAGTTTCGACGTTTGTATACTTACCTTACTCCAAGTTTATTGTGGCTGCGGCGCTTGTTCACGTTTACGTGCTTCCGGGCCCAGTCTTTCCTATCTTCGTCCTTTATATTCTGTAGTTGCTATTTGTGTAGTATGGCCTTATATATTCTCTGTTAACAAAGCACCACAGCTCTCTCTTTTAGTCCATCAGCTTGTCTCTGTATCAGTCTCTGTCTCGTGTGAATGAATTGATTAGTAACTTGTGTCTTAGATTATAGTGTCATATGTGACCCTGTGAGTTTTTATCTTGAGTGCGCCCTTGAGACACATTAATGTCGTTAGTAGCCTATTGTATGTGGGATTATAGATTTAATGGGTTATTCGAGTTCTCATTATATGGGCGCTGGTGAGCTTTCGTTATTATCCTATTATTGCTATAGTACTTCTTATTTGTTTTCGAATATTTTGTTTGGATGAGTATCTGGGATCAAAGCCTCTCGCCAAAAAGAGCTTGTTGTATAAACTTTGACCTACATATACCATCTGATCGCGCAGTAGGCGATTCCCCCTAATATTCGCAAACGCAAGAGGAAAACTGACCTGTCGACCGGATCTGAGACCATAAAGTCAGGCCTGAACGGCAAGACGTGACCATTCTCCTGTTTGAAAACGTTCGGGAAGAACATTAATAAGTTCATTGAGCTCATACAAACGCCGGGCTATACGCAGGCTTTGTTCGCTCATTCATTCGATGAATTGCCGAGTTCAAAGGTGAATTGGGTACCGCGCCGATCCAAACTTGTAACATGGCATATATGTATCATCTAAATTCCATTCCCAGGTCGCCATCACAGCTGACTCGCCTGTTGGTTTAGCCTGGGGTATCATCATCATCATCATCATCATCATCATCATCATCATCATCATCATCATCATCAACACGTTTATTAGTTTCATGTTAAGAACACAGGAAAACATATAGCAGATCCAGGTATACTCAACACATGGGTATACCCGTGTGTTGAGGATAAACTTTGTTTCATCTCACAGGATGAGGAACCTTCTTCTCAGTTGCTTGTTCCCGACTAAAAGGGCCTATTGATGGGAACGCAAGCAAGTTTGAAGTTTGGTTTTGGAGTTAATGTGTTGCAAAGATTAAAAGTATATTTGTGCATATAAATTCTGGGAACAAATTAAATCAGCTTCATCGTTATTGTTGAAAATAGTATTTTTTATTTTTGCATATTTTCTTTATTGTATGTTTTGTAATTGTTTATATTTTTATGTGTTTGTTTTTTGTCTGTTTGTATTTTGTATTGTTTATATTGTATATTTTTTGTATTCTGATATTTTTATATAATATTGTTTACATCTTTATATTGTTAATATTTTATATTGATTATTTTCTGTAATACGCAACCCAAGTCGTGACGTCATTTGATATAATCAGCTGACGGCAGGGCGTACTCAGCTGACTGCGTAGTGTTTAGGGCCATAGACACAAAAAAATCAGACGTTCTTCCCGTTAAATGAAGTAGAACTTAGCGTTGAAAGGCCACGAAATGGATCAGACTGCTTTTCATCATGTTTTTAAGAGGTTTTAATGCTAGTGTTAAGCTAACGCTGCTTCGTAATTCGTTTAAGTGATATACTCATACGTCATAATTGCCCGTAACTTCCCTAGAAGCATTAAGTTGAGACCTAATTGCCTTTTTGTATTTAATTGAGTTATATTAAAGTAAATTGCATGAGAAAAACAACTTAAAGGGACACTGCCACCTTCCAAAAATTATCAAAGGTACGCGTTTGTGGTGCAAAATATGAAGTAATTGCTGCTGAACACGATTATGATATTTGTTTCTCACAAACATTGCTCAATTTAATGAAAAATGCGTTTTAATATTTGGGTTGTGAACGTATTGTGGAATTTTTTGGGAAAAAACTTCACGATGTTCAATGTATTGATAAGTGAAATGGGTCTAAATGTTGGAAAAGGTAAATACAGTCGATGTAAATTAAACATTTAGCATGAGACTACGACATACGGTCACGGCCCATTCAATAATACATTGGGGACTGGGCGGGATGTTAAGACAGATAGTATAAACAAAACTCTGAATTTCTCTGTGATTCGGATCTCAGTGGTTTTGTTTTAATTACTACTCTACTTTGCATGCCGTAAGACCAGCAAAATGACTATCTCAACTCAAATATAATGTTAAGGTGGCAGTGTCCCTTTAAGAATGAATACATAAACGTCTGTTTTAAGAGAAACCCTTGAACGTCTCTGTTTTCCCTCACCGGACGCGAGTCGCAGCGTCCAACCCTCCCGTGCTATTGTCCAACAGACTAGCGTCCTGGCTGGCTGGTGGCTGGCTCCGGCTGGCTCTGATAACACCTCCCTTGCTTGCTGGCTGGTTTGTCTACCCCAGGGGCCGGCAACCTTTTTAGGGCGCGGGCCGGATGAGAGATCTGGAAGCAGTCGGCGGGCCGGGGATACATGATTCATTGACGGAATGAGTTCAATTTGGGAAATTGAAGCCGGTATTATGCACTTTTAAAAAGTTTTCTTAACAGCTGAGAATGTTTTGTCGTCTATGTCACATGGTGGAATATGTATACTTCTTAGAAGATGCGCCAGAGGAAATCTTATCTTAAAAAAGGAATGAAGAGTCTTAACTTCATTAGCGACCAGTGTGCCCGAATAATTTTTATTTCGAGTGATGTAATTTGTGCAAAGGCCAAGTGAGAATGAAAACATCATGAATGCACCATTCTTTTGTTAAAATATTTTCGATTCTGAGGCGCGGGCGGAAATACAATGTAAGTTGCCGATACCAGCGCGGGCGGACGTCGCGGTCGGCGGGCGGATCTGGCGCGGCGGAGGTTGTCGCCTGGTCTACATCGGCTTCTGCGGCGGTGCTGTTGGAGCGGCTGACATTGCCGCTGTTGGAGCGGCCTTGATTGAGAGGGGCGGCGTCGGTCGTGTGGTGGTGCTACTCACCATGCCGTCCGGGGTATCGGCTGTCGCCGTGAGGAGCTCTCCTTCGTTACCGTCATGGCGTCGTCCATTATCGTCAGATGCAGCGCCCATTACCGTCAGAGCTGGTCTATAATGGAGCTGGCACTTAATGGAGCTGGTATATAATGGAACTGGTCTATAATGGAGCTGGCACATAATGGAGCTGGTCTATAATGGAGCTGGCCTATAATGGAGCTGGCCCTTAATCAAAGGAGCTGACCTATAATGGAGCTGGTCTATAATAGAGTAATGCCTATAATATAGCTGGTCTATAATGGAGCTGGCCTATAATGGAGCTGGCCTATAATGTAGCTGGCCTATAATGGAGCTGACCTATATTAAAGTAATCCCTATAATATAGCTGGTCTATAATGGAGCTGGCCTATAATGGAGCTGGCCTGTAATGGAGGTGGTTAATAATGGAGCTTGTCTATTTTGGAGCTGGCCTATACTGGAGCTGGCCTATAATTGAGCTGGTCTATAATGGGCTGGTTATATTTATTGGTATGTTGGGCCTGGTCTATAAGGAGGTTGGTTTTATAATGAGCTTGTTATTTTGGAGCTGGCTATACTGGAGCTGGTATAATATATCTGGTCTATAATGGAGCTGGTCTATAATGGAGCTGGTCTATAATGGAGCTGGTCTATAATGAAGCTGGCACTTAATGGAGCTGGTATATAATGGAACTGGTCTATAATGGAGCTGGCACATAATGGAGCTGGCACATAATGGAGCTGGTATATAATGGAGCTGGCCTATAATGGAGCTGTCCCTTAATCAAAGGAGCTGACCTTTAATGGAGCTGGTCTATAATAGAGTAATGCCTATAATATAGCTGGTCTATAATGGAGCTGGCATATAATGTAGCTGGCCTATAATGGAGCTGACCTATATTAAAGTAATCCCTATAATATAGCTGGTATATAATGGAGCTGGCCTGTAATGGATGTGGTTTATAATGGAGCTTGTCTATTTTGGAGCTGGCCTATACTGGAGCTGGCCTATAATTGAGCTGTCTATAATGGGTGGTCTTAATATTCTGGTTTAATGGAGCTGGTCATAATGGAGCTGGTCTTAAATGGAGCCTGGTTATAATGGAGCTGGTTATATGGGCTGGTCTATTAATGGAGTGGTCTATATGGAGCTGGTTATAATGGAGCTGGTCTTATAATGGAGTGGTCCTCTAATGGAGCGGTCTATAATGGAGCTGGTCTATAATGGAGCTGGTCTATAATGGAGCTGGTCTATAATGGAGCTAGTCTATAATGGAGCTGGTCTATAATGGAGCTGGTCTATAATGGATCTGGTCTATAATGCAGCTGGTCTATAATGGAGCTGGTCTATAATGGAGCTGGTCTATAATGGGGCTGGTCTATAATGAAGCTGGCCTATCATGGTCCATGGAGCTGGTTTATAATGGAGCTGGCCTTTAATGGAGCTGGCCTATAATGGAGCTGGCCTATATAATGGAGCTGGCCTATAATGGAGCTAACCTATATTGGAGCTGGCCTATAATAGAGGCGGTCTATAATGAAGCTGGTCTATAATGGAGTCGAGCTCCGGAAGCCGCGCTGCTGGCGTGGTATCGCCAGCAGAGCGTCTCTTCCCGCTGAGCGAAAGACGCGATGCTGGGTTGTGTGTTTGTGTGTGTGAGAGAGGGTTTGACTTGGTTTAATTATTTAACAAAGAATTGAGTGACGCAGGAAAGGCTGGTGGGTCCTGGAACCCCATCGATTCCTTGGAAAACGTGGATTTTAGTGTCTGTATTATATATATTTATTATATATATATATATATATATATATATTATATATATATATATATTATTATATATATTTTATAACGGGTTTACCGATGGGTGGCTGCGTGGTGTGGAGCGGATAGGCCAGACTGGGTTTGTGTCAGTTTGAACTGGTTTCTGCATGTTTGGGTCAGTTGGAACTGGTTTCAGCGGGTTTGTGTCAGTTTGAACTGGCTTCTGTAGTGTGGAGCGGGGGAAGGCGAAGCTGGGTTTGAACGAGAGAAGGTTTGAACGATCGGCATTGTTTGTTTGACGGTTGGAAAGGGGGGGGGTCAGGATTGTGCAAGTAAGAACCAGCAGCATTTTTCAGGTGGAGAAGGAGAGGGAAAGAGGGGTAAGAGATGATGTAACAAGATAATACTAAGACGGTTAATATAGAGGATTTGCGCAACGTCAATTCAAAATCCAGGAGACTGCATAGCAACATGCATAATGACCAAAAAACATACCATGCCAAGGATTCACTCTGCAGGAATCATTGGTTGAGTGCGTTCATTGAGTTAAGCTGTAGCTGCGGAGTAGTGTAGAATTATAAAGGAGGAACAAATAGAAGAAGACTGGGCTTACGTCCCTCCGCCGGACGCTCTATGCAAGGTTACGGTTGCACGTGTGCTGCAACCCAGTGTCTTAATACGGCAATGGAGGATTGATAACCCGTACCACCCGTGGCACACCCGTCGTACCTATAACACCAATTGTGTACTCGTCATACACCCGAGGTACCCGTCAAAAACCTGTGGTGCCGATATACATCAGTGGTATCCGTTGTGCCTCTGTGGAACACGTGATTTAAGTATTACCCAGAGAGGCTGCTAGCCACTTACCGCAAGGTTTGTGTTCCGGTGCGTCGGTAAATTAGTCCAGAGCGCCAGTGAATTATCTGCATTCGGCTCCCGTGGCGTTATCGAATCAGGTCCGGGGTGCAAGTGAACTCGGAGCGAACGGACAGACAGACATACAGACAGACAGACAGACAGACAGACAGACAGACAGACAGACAGACAGAAGACAGACAGAACAGAAGACAGACAGAATGACAGACGACAGACAGACAAAGACAGACGACAGACAGACAGCAGACAGACAGACAAGCACAGAAGACAGACAGCCAGACAGACGACAGATACGACAGACAGACAGACAGACAGACAGACAGACAGACAGACAGACAGACAGACAGACAGACAGACATTATCTAAATAGAAAGTTAGATGTGCTGAAGCTGTGACTGGGGTAACAAGTGTAAGTCAACGAAAACTTGAAACGATTGATTGCAAATATTGCAATAGATATCTGGATTGAAACCAGGGGTAATTTTCTGAAAATGATTAGGGGTCAAATGCTAACTTTATAGATTATAATTCCATTCTTACCATGCAGCACCATAGGCCTAATGTTACAAATTTGAAATCATTGTGCCACCCCCCCCCAAAAAAAGTATGCAAATCGACATTCATGGTTCAAACCCCTTTGCAAGTAAGCATGTTGCGTTTCATTTTTCCAGTTGGAAAATAATATGTTTTTCCGTTTCGACGGGCGTCTTCTGCTATTTTGGGACGCTTGAGACAATGGACGGCAGCAGTGCTTAATTAGCACATAATAGGACATTGCGAAAAAATTAAGTATAAGTCTCTACTGATTAGGCTGCGACGCCCAAGAACACAAGGAAATGGAATGCAATAAAATTTGACATTGATGTGCTCCTATGATCGGACGACTTTTGATATATAAGAAGACTATTTGCACTGAAACGTCCGTAAATCTAAAAATAAAAGTTCCACGCCAAGGGATCTATAATAACTTGATGCAAGCGGTGCTCTATATAAGGCTAGCTTTTATTTGTATATTATGGCAATTTGATAAGAATAGAAAAATAGGCATTTTTCAAAATTTAATTTATCCTTTAGTCGGGTAACTAATTATCATCTTATAATAACTTACCTATATCCAATTGTGATCATAACATTAACTAGCATTAAACCAGAACTACACCAAACGAAATACATCACACACATCAGTCGCTCAGTGGCTATTTCACATTGAATGTGATCAATTTAAGGTTTAAACTCGAGAACATCAGTCAGTCAGCTGCGCTGCTTTTTCTGCCACCGCCATTTCCGGTGTCGCCTGGTCACCTTGACCTCACCTTGACCACACGAGAGCGGGGGGAGGGAGCAGACAGCCGTCCCAGCTGGACTCGTCATCGGCTCCAGTCCGTTTATTACCCGCGCGGACACCCGCCGCAGTAAAGTGCTGATGAAAACGGAGCGATGAGCGCGCCGTCCACCCAGAGGCGAGAGGAACGAGTCGGCGCCATTTCTGCCGCGCTGTCCGCGACGATTCCGGCGCGGCGACGGCGACTGCGATGAATGGCGCGCTAAACACGAGAAACGCCGCCACCGACGACGCCGACGACGCCGGAGCTGATGGATCAACGACGCGCTGTGGATAACGACTTCCGCGACATGTGTTATAGCCCGCGGCGAAACGGAAAGTGATGGTGGCGTGACATAGTCCGTATGAGCTATGTTGTGCTGTTAATCAATTGATATGTTGTTGATTTTGATTTAGATTTATTGAGATGGAGTGGGTATTCCCGTCGATAATATGTGAAGTGAAATGGTGCGGAACAGCTCATTTGGCACAGGCAAGTGCCAAATGATCTGTGTTTACCGACAAGTATTGCTATACATCAGCAATACTTGTCGGTGAAAGTCCCTTTCGACCTAAAGGTACAAAACTTTTGAATCGCTCATTACTGGCCACCTAAGTGGCAGTTCTACCAAATTTGGGCCATCACTACGAGGTGTGACCGTAGTCTTCTATGAGGCAATTTTACGACAACCGACCCCCTTCACCGGATCCACTCCCACCTTGCTCCAAAATATTCGCAGATGCGCCGAAATGCTTTAACATGCGGCTGTTCCTTCCCACAGTATGCCGCTGATAGAATCTGCCGGGCTCGTCAGATATATCTTTCATCTTACCATGCTTCGGCTGCAGCCCGCATGTTGACGTAAACGACGCAAACAAGGGAGCACACATTAGCTGATTACCGAGAAATCGTCGACCGCCAACGCCAGGCACATAATACCAATCATCCGGGGTCGAACGGCAGGGTTTGATGACGCCATCGTGATGTACTGTATTGATACTAAATCTGACCAATCCGCATGGCTGGGATATTCGAGGTCATCTTCATACAGGAATATAAGAGTGAACAATACAAGCACACACTCACACACTCACATACAGCAGCTAAAAGTATGAAATGTCATAAATGACGCTCGAAACACGATAATAATACAAATAATAACAGTGGCGGCGCGTCCATTAAGGCACTTTAGGCAGTGCCTAACTAAAGTTCAGACCCAATTCTTGCGATGTTTTGTAA
>VOPJ01010017.1:0-25607 GCA_014673585.1 Semibalanus balanoides
AACCAGGCCTTTCTAAATAATAGACTGCAATATTTTGTATCACACATAGGGCCAGCATTTTTAGTTCATTTTCATTCTGCTTTCTCTAAATCAGCAGTAGTTGACATAAATTCAATCCCGGCAGTGTTTTCACATTCCATTAAGTTCGGTGTTTTATAACCTGTCATTACGCACCAACTGCGTACAGTCTGGCAATTACTTGTCAGCCGCCAACAACCGCTTTTGCAAAGAACGAATAGCCCTGTCTTATGCATATCTAAGCAGTCTGCTGTTGTAGGTGACCCTGCCCGTCGGCTGTTCATTCCGTGTTTACCGCCTGTCCGGAGCGATGGGGCACCCTCCGCTGCCGCCACCGCTGGTCCTGCTGCTGTCCCTGCTGCTGGCCTGGTCGGCAGCAGACCCAGGCGCTGCTGGCCGCTGGCCGCTGGCGAACCAACCTCACGCTGTCGGCCGCCCCACTGGCAGAGCGACCAGCCGCGTCCCCGACCCAGTGCGTGGCAATGTGCGCCGCCTGGCCGTCCGACTGTTCAGCCGTCACCTTCCTGGCCAGCCCCGAGTCCTCCTGCCGCCTGCACGAGCTGGGCATCTGTGACGCGCCTGACGAGCTCTCCCTGGTGACGCTGGACGGCGCGCGCTACTACGACCTCTACCAGCAGCACTGGGAGCTGAGGCGTGAGGGAGGCGCCGACTGCGAGACGGCCGGCCGCTGTGGCTGGCGCTGCTACTGCTCCGTAGAGGCGTGCCCGCAGGCTGGCATGTACCCTACCACAGTCTACACGTGCGACCAGACCGACTGCAACCTGAATCCAGGCTACTGGCAGGCCGGCTCCACGCTGGCGCTGCCCCTGTGGGGCGAGGAGATCGCCACTGACGGCCAGCTGGCCATCAAGAAGACCTTTGTCGTCAACGACCGGCTCGTGTTCAGGTTCGAGGTCAAGGTCAGTCAGATCGCTGAGGTCAAGGCCAGCCGTGGAGGACCTAGCAGGACAATCACCTGACCCATCAGACAACCTGTTGGAGTGGATGCAAACAGGTGCCCTCGGTGTGGAGGATTTCCTGTTTGTTCACAGTAGGCGTTAACAATACGGATATTCTCTCCCACGGGCGAAGGTACACCGTGTGGCACTCGTCTTCCCGGCAGGTGGTGCTATGACATCACCTGTTGAGACCGAGTCTTTGTCTCTCTACTACGTGCCCCTCTTCCAAGCGACGTCGCTCGCCTCCATCGAGTTCACCTCTCCGCCCGGCGTTAGCGCCATCTGGAGGATGGAAGCCGGCCTGGTCGACAGCTCGCTGCTGGATCCATCGGGCTCCGACCCGGACGCACCGATGTTCGTCGACAGCGTCGGGGCCTTCCTTCGCATCGAGTCGGTCACGCAATACAACTTCACGTTCCTGGCGGCGGCCAAGAACAAGCTGTGGGTCGAGTTTCGACAAGAGTACCTGTTCCAGGACAACATGGTACTGCGCGTCTCCTTCGAAGTCAGCGATCGCAGAAAATGGTTTTTTCCGCCGCAGGGTATCGCCATCGGTGTCGCCTCGGGAGGCAAGATCTTACAGGACAGCTTCCAGGAGCTGACGGAGGAACTGCTGACCACCTCAGCTGGCACCCAGCTGACGCTGCTGTGGAGCGGAAAATCCGTTCGCATCATCAGCAACGGCTTCGACACTACATGGAGGCCTTGCTGGGCACTTGAGCGAGGTCAGCTACATCGGCATCGGACTGTTGATCGACTCCCAGGGGGTCGCTGGGTTTCGATCTGGCAAGCGGCGATCCCGGCTGGAACAACTGCAACTGACCGTGGCGAGAAGGCAGAGCGCGGCTACAGCACCTGGCAACAACCTGCCCTGAGGCGGGCTAGCTAGGCACCGGCACTTAGCGGCCACAGCACCGGCAACAAACGCACTCCCTGAGGCGGCCACAGCACCGAAACAACAACCTGCCCTGAGCGGCCACAGCACGACAACAACCTGCCCTGAGCGGCCACCAGAAGGGCAACAACCTGCACCTGAGCAGGTCACAGCACCCGGCAACAAGCCTGCCCTGAGCGGTCACAGCACCTGGCAACAGACTGCCCTTGAGCGGGCACAGCACCGGCAACAACCTGCCCTGAGCGGCCTACAGCACGTACAACAACCTGCCCTGAGCGGTCACGCACGGCCAACCTGCCCTGAGCGGCCCACAGCAACCGGCAACAGCTGCCTGAGCGGCCCACAGCACCGACAACAAATCCTGCCCTGAGCGCCACAGCAAACCGGCAGACAACTCCTCCTTGAGCGCGCTACAGCACCGGCAACAACCGCCTTGAGCGGCCACAGCACCGACACAACCTGCCTGAGCGGGTCACTAGCACGGCAAGCAGCCTGCCTAGCGGCCACAGCACCGGACTCAAACAACTCCCTGAGCACCACAGCACCGAGGCAACAGACCTGCCCTGAGCGCTACAGCACCGGCAACTTGAGCGGCCACAGCACCGGCAACAACCTGCCCTGAGCGGCCACAGCACCGGCAACAACCTGCCCTGAGCAGCCACAGCACCGGCAACAACCTGCCTTGAGCGGTCACAGCACCGGCAACAACCTGCCCTGAGCGGCCACAGCACCGGCAACAACCTGCCCTTGAGCGGCCACAGCACCGGCAACAACCTGCCCTGAGCAGGCCACAGCACCGGCAACAACCTGCCTGAGCGCCACAGCATCCGGGCAATTAACCTGCTGAGCGGCCACATACATGCAACCAAGCAACCAACTCTTGCCTGAGCGCCACCAGCACCGGCAACATACCGCCTTGAGAGAGCCAGCTCTACAGCAACCAACAACAACGCTGCCCTTGAGCGGCCACGCACGGCAACAACCTGCTCGCGCCACAGCAGACTTATCCGGGCAACAACCTGCCCTGAGCGGCCGAGCAATACCGGCAGGCTAACCTGTTCGAGCGGGTGCCACCCAGCAACCGGCTAATAAACGCTGCCTTGATGCGGACACCAGCACCGTGGCAACAACCCCCTGAGCGGTCACAGCACCGGCAACAACCTGCCTTGAGCGGCCACAGCACCGGCAACAACCTGCCTTGAGCAGCCACAGCACCGGCAACAACCTGCCCTGAGCGGTCACAGCACCGGCAACAACCTGCCTTGAGCGGCACACGCACCTGGCGTAGCCGCGGAAACAACCTGCCCCTGAGCGGCCACAGCAGCCCGGGCACAAACCTGCCCCGTGAGTAGCGGAACAGACGAGCTAGGATCAAGCGAAACGCCCATGAATGAGCGTCTAAATGCCGGCACCGACAGGCTACGGTGGACGATTTGCGGACTGGGTTGAGGAGATAGCCTGACGCGACTAAACCTGCGCCTTGAGCGTGGATCACAAGCCGCTGTTGAGCACCGGCAACAATCACCTCATTGACGGCGTCACACAGACCCCGGCAACAGCCTGCCCTGACAGCAGCAACACGAGCCGGGAACTCTAAACACAAAGCAGCCGACAAACAGAACAAATACTTCGCTGAGTACAGTTACAACCCTGCCGCTGAAGCGGCCAACAGGCTACCGGCAAACAACCTACGGGACAACTGCCTTGACCCACAGCATCCGGCAACAACCTGACCCTGACATTCTGAGCTCGGCAGCCCACAGCAGCGCACCGGTCGCAACAACTGCCATGAGCAGCCACACTTTTAAGTCAGTACACTCAGCGCACCGGCAAACAACCTGCCTTGAACGGTCAACGAAGCAACACCGGCACGAACCGCCGGTCGAGCGGTCCCCTAGCACACGACAATAACAACCTGCCCTGAGCGGCCATCAGCATCCGCAGGAACCAACCTGCTTGAGCCGGTCACAAGGCACCGGCAACACCTGCCCTGAGCGGCCACAGCACCGGCAACAACCTGCCCTGAGCGGCCACAGCACCGGCAACAGCTTGCCTTGAGCGGTCACAGCACTGGTAACAAGCAGGGCTGTGGAGTCGGAGTCGGAGTCGGAGTCGGAGTCGGAGTCGGAGTCGGAGTCGGAGTCGGTTATTTTGGCCGGAGTCGGAGTTGGTAAAATTTTGCCGACTCCGTCTCCGGCAGTCAGTTTTGGACGGGGTATGAGCAAGTCATTTTTGAGGTGGATTTTATAGGATTTTTAGAGGACCTCAGCTCTATTGCCGATGGCTTAAAAAGGTAATTCCCCTCATTTTGGCTTGCTTCGATTCCGCTGCTATATCATTATTTTAAATAATGAGGTGTGTACCACAATAAACAAGATAGAACCCAGGTAATGTCGTCGGATGCAAAGCCACAGTACCAACGATCATATTATACCAATTGTCATGATAAATTAATTTGCAAAAATAGAACGGTGTAAAAGAGGTGTGTAGATTGCGCAGGCGGGTTAAGCATTGCTCCATTCAATAACTGTAATAAACATTTAATCACTTGCTTGGTATTATTAATCATGCTGATAGTGTCACAAAACCCCAGTTCTTATTAGCTTCACGAATTTTGTAATACAAAATTATGGTGAGAAAAGAACTGCATTTTTAATTAAACGTTTCTTCAATCATATGAGCACCAATCTTTTTTCTTCTTGCAAGAGGGTAACTTTATTGCAGGTGATTACTTCTAGTATCTGCTGACAAGTTGGTTTCCTCATAGCCATGGTCTAAATTTAGCGCCGCTGCGCGTTTCCGTTTTCTTGATAATCTCGAAATCCCCCAGTTGAGAGAATCAAAACAACCCCCACCAAGGCGAAGGTAAACGAAGGTACTTAGACCGCGCCCCGCTTGGGGGAGGGACATAATCTGCCCCCTCCCGAATTTTCTCAATAACTCAAAAACGTTGGCAGATGCCAACGTACAACTTGCAGTACCTTGTCCTACATCAATTCGACGTCTTCTCCGAAAATTTCGATGAAATTGATTAATAATTTCGCAAGAAAATGACCTTTTGATGACGTCATGTCATGCCGTTTTTGGTGGAATAACGATGAATGTTTGAAAAATCGTTGAAAATGGAGGTGTTAAGCAAATACAAACATACAAGGAGGAAAAGGTGTGAAATCGCATTGTCTTTAAAATGGCAATCTCGGATTCTCAAAATTTTGAGTTTTTGACCCAAAAAATAAAAAAATCTCACAAAACCAAACTTTTTAAAAATATTTCAAAATCGGAATACATGTAAGAGAACTAAGTATCAACAAATCCCAAACCAAATTTAAAAGCAACATCTGAAATTTATACTGACTTATGACTCCCTAAGTGTGAGTAACTCATGACGTATTTTTCATTTTTTTTACCTTTTTTGACCAGATAGAGACAAATACACTTCACAGATGTTTTTCTGAGACAAAACTGGACTATAAAAATGTATTTTGTGTTACAAAATTTTCATTTCACATTTTGACCTCATATGACCTGATTTTGACCTTTTATGGAGTCAGATTGTCAAAATGGCTTCTACTTTCGAAATATACGTGTAAAACAACCCATAAAACATAAGTCGCATGACTTTCGTAGACCTCTTGCCATCAGTGACCTTGTGACCCGATATTGACCTTGACCTTTGCTTAAAATTTCACTTTTTGCTAATGCAGGAGTTTCATTATAACATTTGAGAGCACTGGTGTGCTCATTAGTTACAATCTAAGAATATGGATCAAATATGGCCCAAAAACTTAAAATAATTTTTCAATTTTGACCTTTTAACCTGACCTTGACCTGACATGTGCCTTATTTCAACAATTTCCACGTACGCTTTGGGGTGCGTATCAATTGAGACTTTCGATTGCCGTTTGTGCGTCCGCTAGTCGGTTATTTGGTTCAGAAGATAACGGAGGGGCAGAATCTGCCCCCTAGCGGTGGCGCGTTCGGCTGGATACCCCAGCGGGGCGCGGGTTAACCTTCGCCTTGGTGGGGTTATTTTGATTCCTCTCACTAAGGGCTTTCGAGAATATCGGGAAAACGTCGGTGCGTAGCGGCGCTAAATTTAGCACATCTATTAGGAAACCAATTATCCACATTGTGAGAACTTTTGAGCCTCTGGTCGTCTCAGGCCGGGTAAAAAATAATTTTATCTTATAAAATGTTTGTGTTCGTGCCAAAGCCACAGGTTTTGACCACATGATTTAAAACTCAAAGGATATAATCAGTAAATAAGTGCCTACAAATATTATAGGTATCTCAATTGTTATATTGGTGATCTAAGGTCAGATCGATTTTGTGACCTCCCCATCATCTAAAGATAAATGGGCAAATGTACAAACGCTTCCTTTTTAGAGGATATGTATTACATCAGGCCAATTCGTTCAGGACAATATTATGCATGCTCATTCATGATGACCCAGGATCAATTTGCTCAGTGACCCTTTCAATATCAGCTGAGGTCATTTGAGGTCGCCAACACTTTTTGCTGATAACTCATTAACCCATCTTCATTTAATAAGTTATCCACTAAAACGTTTTGGAAGAAAACGCCAGGGTTAGCTTTGACATGAGTTAAAAATTTAAGGGCACAGACGGTGATTGCATTTTTAAGAGTTTTAGTTTTGTTTTGCTTCTAGATACCACAGCTTCCAAGATATTTGGGGTTCTGGAGCAAAGTCGTAAAATAGGAAATGCTGTCATTTGAAGCCCTCTGGTGACCTCAATAATGAAATGCCCCCCCCAAAAAAACGAAATGGTTGCAATTGGTTTTATCACAGCTTTTGTCACCTTATTGGCGTCTTCCTAGCCCTTTTCGTTTTCGAGTTACTGGGGGGTCGTTTTGACCCTCTACTGAAGCGAACTTGCTTTAGAAGCCCACCCGGGCGCATTTCAAATATAGGAGTCGATCTCGGAGTCGGAGTCGACTCCGGAGGGTCGGAGTCGGAGTCGAAGTCACCTGGAGACTGATCGACTCCGCAGCCCTGGTAACAAGTGTTTGACGTTTGCTGCACAATTGCACATGTATACAGTTCCGGGCATAGCTGCTGATGAACGAACAGTGGGCTGCCAGGAGACATTCCGTTATTTTGAGAGCCGATCAATCCAGCAAAATTCAGCGACATTCTGCTTTGCGCGGAGGCGTAACAACCAGAATCTTGGACTGCTAGCACAGATGTGGCCATAAGTCATAAGGTTTCCTTTTGACGTTTTCAGGAGTAAATTATCTTCTTGTCTGACGAGACGTGATTACGTTGTACACGTTCTCTACTTGACTCTAAAGGTAGTTTATGCCACCATCGAGGTTGCTGGTGAGCTATATTTGCTCGCCTTCACTCAAAACTTTGTACCCTTTCCTAGAGGGTAAATCCGCCACAGCCACAATGTAAACACAATGTAAACACGTACCCACACCTGGCGCCACATACAGACGTTTTTCACCACCCACTGGTTGGTAAACTCTTTACATTTTCTCTCGCCCAGAGGGTAAGAAAAATCCCTCTTGTCGAGAGTAAATGAAAAAAGCCTACCACCCAGTGGGTGGTGAAAAAACGTCTGTGGGGCCCTGTTACCCGGGTGCAGTGGGCTTACCCTTTAGGAAAGGGTAAAACGTTTTGAGTGTTTGCTTATTACTTAAAATGTTTGTGCACCATATTATATAGAATATAGAATACACACCACACTGGAAGTGCAATGGATCTGTACCATGACCGTCAATAAAACAAAACACCCGGGATGATCATGTATGTTACGCTTTCCGTAGACGAGGATGGTCATTGAGCAATTGCTAATAAGGAAATGATCTCTTGCAACAACTATTAGCACACTCCATCATTGTGGATAAGTATTATCAGGCAAAGGTTGTGACAGAAGAAGGGACCCATAGCCAAGTGTTTGTATAACAGTACATATTTTAACGTATTGACTGTGTCCCATTTCGGGACACAGCTCCCATCCATCGGGACGCAGCCCGTTCCGATTTGGCACCACTGTGTCCTTGAGGTGAATATCCCGTGATGACTAAAGCTTAAATTAAATGATCAAAGGGAAGAACTGAACTGCCAGTGTCCATGAATCGCCTTGCCCTATAGGGCAAGGCGATTCATGGGCACTGGCACTGACACTGGATAGGTGTTATAACCTATCATGGCTTAACAGGGGCCCCGGAACTACTTCAAAGTTCGGGGGGGGGGCAAAATCAATTTTTGCTAGCCACCCCATTTTGCTTCGGCGAATTTATACTTTTACTTCAATCAGAGTCCTACGGTGGTTGTAATAATGACTTTTACGAATGTATGCCATTCATTGCTGGTGCAAATGTATTTTTGATCTATTGGGGGCAGTTTCGGGAACCAGACTTTGCAGGTGAAATCGGACATGCTTAGTCTACCGATATACACCAACTCGATATTGGCCTGCGAGGTGGCACTCTACTGTTAAACAGGAGTACAAGAACCAAAATGAAGAAGAGCTCATCGGCCGTAACGGCCGGCTGTCCGACAGCGAAAAGTTTTCACCCCGTTCATAACATCACCACGGTTACCACCGAAGCCCCGCTACATTCTCCTCTTGACTGTCGCTCGTATAATCTACGCCAGCCGCGTTTGCGGCTCATTCAAGTCGCGAGCCAAGGCAGCCGGAAATGAGCTCATCGATCAGCGCGGCGTGTCGCTGCAGTGACGTCAGTTAAGTGACGTCACGGGGCCCAGGTGGCAGTGATTTCCTGCGGGGCGGCGACTGCCGGCGGATTTCTGGAGGAAGAGCCGTGTGTCCGGAGCCGGTGCAGTTTGCCGGTGTTCCTTCCGGAGAGCCCGTCCCCGCTGCCTCCCCCTCCACCAAGCTGGAACACACCGCACGATGGATGATCCTGGAGACTAAAACAGGGTGATAACGTTACAACTAACAACTGTAAAATAGTGGATATAGAAGCTATTCGTTGTAATATTACAACTAAGTAGTTAAAGGGATCATAAGACCTTTTCGAATGTCTTCTAATAATTTTCTGGAAGATGGAAGCGATGCAACAATATTATCGAACGTATTGTCCCCCTTTTCACGAATTCTGCTTTTTACTATTTCAGATGTTCATGTTTCCCATTACAATCAGATTATATCAGAAGCACTTATCAGTCCAATGCAAAAGAAGAAAACGAGGCATATATTGCACCTCTGAATACAAGCAACGCACATTCCATGTGTAAACACACAGAGTAACAAGTTGCGCTTCGGCAATCTGCCGTCTCGTGCGTGCTGCTCGCACCTTTTCAACTGGCTACTATTATATAACAGACCAAGGGACCCATCGACTCGAATGTTTGAAGCAGGACGATGCATACCGGTCCATCAGCCGAGTCACACTCCCCATCGCCTATAATTCTGGTTTTTATTTATCTAGGTATTATCTCAACTGATTCCCATGCGTCGCAAACGGAATTATGTCTGCATACCTTAACGCGCCACTGGGTCATCGACTTTCTTCCGCGACTGGGGGGGGGGGTGTTTGACACCCCCTTAACTCGGCTCCCCATGGCACTTTAGACCAAAACCGAAAAGACATTAGTTCGAACCCGTTATAAAAAATCATTTCGAACTATTTCATACTTTTTTCGCTACACGGTCAAAACTCAGTCACCAGAGGTTCATCGCACAGCGTCAATCTTCTCAGTTAAGTAAATCGCTCCAGAAACCCCAATATCTCGGAAACATGCTAATACTACGAAACAAAAAAGTATAAAAGACAATCGCTAAGCCAATGCAATTTCGCAATCCCCCCGCCAACCTTTTTACGGTCCCTCAAATTGACCTCAGGTCAATAGTTTTAGGCCTTAGAGGTCATTAAAGTCCAAAAAAGCTGATTTTGGGCAAAAAATATTGTCGTCATAATTCTACCTAACAAATATAACGCCATACTGTTTACGCCATCGGTGTTTTGTCTCGTCAAGCGCGCTTTAAAAAATATGTACATTAATTATTTTAGGTCAACTTGAAAAAAAATGACCTCAGGTCAAGGTAAAGTGGTGAACCAAGTAGGTCATGTTGCATATCAGTAGATGTTGTCTTGAAAAAAAAAAAAAAAACCCGAAAAAAGAAAAAACCCAAAAACAATAACTGGTTGTACAGTTTCAGTTTCTCTATCTCTTCATTATGGGCCAGAGTTATTGACCAAAAATGTGTTGGTGACCTCGGATGACCTCAGATGACCCCAGTAATGTTCCCTGAGAAAACCTGCACTTGGATCATAACATAATTTATATGATAACATCATCCAAGAAGGAATGGACTGATATCGTCGACAAAGAAGCATTTGATATTTCTCTATTGACTTATCAAATGGGGAGATCGCAAAATTGACCCGACCTAAGGGTTTCCCACACCCCCGGGAAATACAAAAATCTGAGATAAACATTTTGTAGATACTAATGACTTAAAATGTAACCCTAAAAGTTGATATCGATCCCCTAGAAACTGTAGTCCATTGGCACGACCGCAAACGTTTTTGTAGGTACGAGCTCACTTGAACCCTGACCTGGTGACCTGACCTGACCCGACACGAAAACTTGAATTTCGCAAAATGTCCGGAAAGAATCAGTGAATAGTTTATGCCAAATTTTGGCGGTTTCGCTACGCACTGCCGTTTTTTTCGTTATCTTGAAAAAAACATGAGGGGGGGTGTTAAACCCCCAGTGGGGCGCGGTTAATTGTTATTTTTGAGGGCTCAAATGGGCCGGCCGGGGGTCATCCCTTCAACCTTCGCTACGGGGCGATTGGAGTCAACTATTATTGGAATGATACGTGTATGTCCGAGTCATTAAGAATGACATTATATCTTATTTGCATGAACTGAGTAATGTTACAACTAGTTATGAACCAAATGCCTTTTCCCGCTATTGGGACCCATAATCCTGCAGGAGATACGAAGAAAAGCACGGGGTTACGAGTTTTATTTCTACGGCTCTAAACCAAGGAAGCATTATTTGCGTGGAACGCTTACGAAGTTGAACGTGATTTTGGTATACTTAGAGACAATTTTCGAGCTTTATGAATAAATCTGCAATAATAACTTAGCCTCGTGTAACCAAACTGGGCAACTTGCCACCTCCAATAAAGTGGAAAAAGGTCTTATGATCCCTTTAATATCCGTAATCTATGTACGTTGTAAACCAATTGCCTGAGCTCAAAATGAAGACAATGATGTAAGAGTGGCATTTGACTCACGTCTTTCAGCTTCTACCTGGATAAGATGCTGGCAAATTAGCTAAATCTTATTAACATTACTTTCGATTTTGAGGCAACTTCGTCGTTAGCTTTGGGCCACATAAACCCCGTGCCCAAGCAAGCAGCTGGACGGCAGTCGCTCATTTTGTTACGATCTCGACGCAAATCAGAATGGAGAAGGTGCGATGTGCTTAAACTAAGCAGATATCGCATTATGGGGTATACCTGCACAGCACAATGACGGCTTGTGTCCGTGGTTTACTAGACTCGCCGGGACACAGCAGACAGACAGAGCAGTGGCAGGTCAGTGCCTCCCGCGCGGTGAGTTCCCTGATTACGTCAGAGCAGTGCCAGGTCAGTGCCTCCCGCGCGGTGAGTTCCCTGATCAGTGCCTCCCGCGCAGCTAGTGCCCTGATTACGTCAGAGCAGCGGCAGGTCAGAACCTCCCACGTGGTGAGTGCCCTGATTACGTCAGAGCAGTGGCAGGTCAGTGCCTCCCGCGCAGGTGAGTGCCCTGATTACGTCAGAGCAGTGCCAGGTCAGTGCCTCCCGCGCGGTGAGTGCCCTGATTACGTCAGAACAGTGGCAGGTCAGTGCCTCCCGCGCAGTGAGTGCCCTGATTACGTCAGAGCAGTGCCAGGTCAGTGCCTCCCACGTGGTAAGTGCCCTGATTACGTCAGAGCAGTGGCAGGTCAGTTCCTTCCGCGCGGTGAGTGCCCTGATTACAACAGAGCAGTGGCAGGTCAGTGCCTTCCGCGCGGTGAGTGCCCTGATTACAACAGAGCAGTGGCAGGTCAGTTTCTCCCGCGTGGTGAGTGCCCTGATTACGTCAGAGCAGCGGCAGGTCAGTTTCTTCCGCGCGGTGAGTGCCCTGATTACGTCAGAGCAGCGGCAGGTCAGTTTCTTCCGCGCGGTGAGTGCCCTGATTACGTCAGAGCAGTGGCAGGTCAGTTTCTTCCGCGCGGTGAGTGCCCTGATTACGTCAGAGCAGTGGCAGCCGGCAGGTCAGTTTCTTCCGCGCGGTGAGTGCCCTGATTACGTGCGTGATTGGCATGATTCGGTGCCGTGCAGAGGGACAGGTGGTGAGGCCAGACGACAGCCGACGATACCGTCACCAGGTGATTCGTCACCGGTGGTGCGCGTGCACCAGCTGCCCCCATCAAACCCAGCCTAGTACTTCAGTGTGGGCTGAACCGCTGGAGATACTGTGAATCAGTAACACAGTGAGCCTCTTCATATCATCATATCAAACACAATTGTTCTAACCATGATTCCGACAGCGGAAAGTTGTCCAGCAGCGAGCGGGGGTGGGGGATTAAGACGTGTACATAAATTATCCAAAGCTGGCAGACTATCCTTCCCAGCCTGACGTCCTCCTATGGTGACACCCTTGGTTGTACACAATACCATGGGCGTAGGAACCTATACTTTTGGGATTGTAGCTACAACCCCAACTTCAAAAAGTGCAACCCCAATGACAAAAGTGCAACCCCAACTTTTAAAAGGACCAAAGGCTTCCCATGGCCTGACATAAAGTCTGTTAAACTATAAAGAAAGGCATTTCTCCTCGTTTTTTTCCTCTTCTTCACAGTTTGAAAAGTTCATTGAAGTCGTGGTTTTATTTGGAGTTGGAAAGTTTTTCAATCTCTCCACTTCTGCTGAGATCCGACCCGACAGCACCAGTGGGTGTTGGGTGGAGGCCAGGGGTCGTCATTATGTGACGCCTTTGCGGCTTTGCGGGAGTGCAAAGGAAATGATCACTGAGCAGTGTGGGACTGCGAGACGAGGTGGTTGCGTCACACAGTGTAGTGTTTTACGGGATACATCGCAGGTGGTAAGCCTTAGAACATAAGTCCTGGGATCACAATTGTGCGCATCGTGAAAAAAGCAAAGCATGATAGCACAACAGTCAACTAGTACAATATTACTAGCATGTTTAAAATATTAAACGACGCAAATATTACGCATGTGGCAACATCAATCTGGCAAAAACTTTTTATTTGAGTGACTGTGTTGGTAGAACCCTACTATTGCTCGAAGTTAAATAGCACAAAGTGAGCATTCAAAGCGATATGAAAAACGGGCCATCTGTTTTAGCAAGGACGTAGCCGGAGGAAGAGGGTACGCGGGGTCCAACCCCCGTGAAAAATACCAAATTTACGCTGGATAAAATTTGATTCTGCGTAAGACCTGACCCCCCTTGCTTCCCATCCCCAGTCAACTACATGTGGCTCAGGAACAAAATTGTATTCTACCACTGACGTACTCCCCCCCCCTCCCGAGACAAATCCTGAATCCTCAGGCTGGCTACGTGCCTGGTTTTTAGGTAAGCAGGGAATTTTAGGTCAAAATTGGTAGTAAGCGCACCCATCCTTTTACGTTAACAACAGCCACGCGTTCATCCTCGCCAACTTGCTGCTCACACCGGTCCAGTCCTCACTCAGCTACGCTTGTACTACGCCGGGCCCGTCGGCTTAACCAAACTGGTTCGTCTAGGTGTCGGTCAATATCGCAATCGAGTCAAATTACTGCCAACCGATGTGTTCCAATTGCAATGGCATTGCTGCCAGGGAGGATTCAGGGAAGGGCTTAAGATCATGGCTCCAACCGGCGACGTCCGATCGAAATTTTACGCATTTACGCGAAAAATTAAGCACTTTTAAAGAAGCCTTTGCATTATATATGCCTTAAGCCCCGCGCCGTGGCGTGCTCGAGCCACCTTCTCCCATGTCGGGGGGGGGGGGGGTCGACGCCCCGCTTCGAAACGCGGACTCCTATTTGATATATAAAGAATACAAATACACATTCCGATGTTCATCAACAAATCATTTCAAAAACTGTTAGGGTCATTTTTGGGGCTCATCTAAAAATTTAGGTCGACAGAGGTCATCAAAGGTCAGATTTTCTAACTTGAGGACTTCGCTCCAGAAGCCCCCCAAATATATCGGGAGCTATGACTGCGGTCCGATGCCGACGCTAGGCGATCTTCTGCCCGAGATCGCTGAAACTTGGTCACAAGCTCGCAGTTTCTTATAGAGGTCATTACGGAACAGTTTCTTAGGCTCGACGTCCTGCAGCGTGGTGCAAGTTGCTGTTGCTTAGCACCTTTCTGCCCTGCAGGATGAATAGGGCCATCGCTCACAGCTCAGGCGCAAAGTTATCAAATTGCTAGAAGAGATGGGACTGGGGAATGTGCCCTTTAGTTAACTAGCATCTGCGTGATGTAATGTTATAGTCAAGAAATACACCAAATATAACTAAAAATAATGATGCCACCGAGTCCGACTGATCTGCATGGTGCCGAAGCCGTGGCACACAGCGCGTTAACATTAAAAATAGAATACGACAAAGCTTGGACTAAAAGACGACTTAAGTTTGTTTTTTTTTTTCTGAAGGGAGTGCCTTATTAAACTCAATAGTAATGTAAACAGTGGCTTAGGAAGGTAAAATTAGAATCACGTGGTAATTACTAAATAGTAAGAGTTAAGAATTTCTGCGACACAAACAAAAATGATGGTGGCACATTGTCAGCCCGGACGTAGCAAGGGAGGGGGCACAAGGGCCAGCCCTCAGCTGGCAAAATCGCTCTAGATACAATGGAATTCTTCTTGACGCCGACCCTACCCCCCAGTCCGGAAGCATATTGGTCGAGATGCATTTTTTCCCCGACAGCCCCCCCCCCCGGAGCAAAAATCCTGGCTACGTGCTTGGGTCAGCCCAGGTGCAACCCCAATCAAAAATAGGTTCCTACGCCCCTGCACAATACACATACCTACTTCCACAATATCTATAGCATAAGCGAGCCAGACATAACCACATATTCAGCGACATACAAAGTCCATTTTCATTCCAAGAATAATAAGCAAATAGCCGTTTTTCTTCAGGTATAATATATTTGAAATGCATGACACGCAATGTAATAAGCTTCGCCTGGAACAGATAGCCAGTTGGTAATTGTTCTGTCGGGGACGGTAATAACTTCCCAGTGGTCCAACGATCGCACCTTCTGAACCTCCACTTCATGTTGGTAGCAAGCGACCCATAAAACAGTCATACTCTGGATCTGTTTATGTGCCAGTTATAGCACATGGAACGTTTGTTAGAGCGGGGTTGTTATGATGAAAACAAGATACCATTTTTATATCACAATGGTACTTTGATTTGACAAAAACAAAATTGGACGATGGTTATGTGGCTACTATAGATCTTTACACCGAACAAAGCTTACCAGGACGCAACTCAGTCAGCAGTTTTCTTTGTATGAGCTGGTGACGGCGGTTAACCCGAGTGTCAGATGGATCATGCTGAACACCAGTGTTGTCATTGGATCGGGTGCACCCATGGGCCAATAGATCGGGTGCACCCACTCAATAAGCTTCCGATTTTCTGGGCTGGGTATGCATTTTTCGACTTTTCCTGTGTACTGGGTGGGCAGTGGGCATGGGTATGACAATTTTTTAGTCATGTCGCTAACCGTTATACATTTTACTTGACAACCAGATGTTTAACCAGGTAAATATGTTAACAAATGATACAGGACACCCCAAGGGAAATAATCACCTTTTCCCACAAAAATGGGGTTATGACTTAAATCGATAGACGAGACAAAATGTATTGTAAATTCATCACATTTTCCATACAAATATTCCTACCGAAATATATTTCAAGATAAAGTTGATAAGCGTTCCACACTTTCAATGACCGGTTCTTACAACCTGCTTGCAAGTACTTTTGGATCTCATCAAACTGCTGGCTTTTCCCGTATTATTTTCTTACTGAATGAAGTGGAAAATATATTTCAAATCCTGCTTGCTTCGATAATATGACCGGCGATCCTAAACATTTGATAGCCATTGAATAAACAAAGAAACCAAATCAGCAGTTAAACTTGGCCTCCTATGGCGGCCCCGAAATCCTGACCTGAGATGACCCGAGGCCAATAATTTTACACAATGTGTGTAATTGATGCCCGATTAGCTGTGCCAGGAACAGTGGTGCTGTGCACTGCCATTTTCCGCTTGGTATCTCCAGAGCCACTGGCTTTGATTTATTGTTCTTCAACATCTTCAGTATCATCAGCAGCATCCTCTTATTCAGATTCTGCATTGCGCCGGAGAGTCGCCTCCGATTCAAACGCAAATAAACATCTTGGGAGGTGNATTCAATGCAAATATGTCTGCCGCGCGTTCCCTGCACTGAAAGTGAAAAACAATGATCTTTGGTTTATAATTTGTTGGGGAAAGCTAACATATTCTGGTAAAAATTCCCTTTGCAGCAGTCAAATCCAGCTATTAACAGTCAAAAACTGAAATTTGTCCGCCACTTCGCGGCATGACACAATTTCCCAACTGCTCATAACCGGCATGGGCGTAGGAACCTATACTTTTGGGGTTGTAGCTACAACCCCAACTTCAAAAAGTGCAAGCCCAATAATGAAAGTGCAACCCCAACTTTCAAAAAGGAACAAAAGTGCTTCCATGCCTGACATAGGAAGATCTGTTAGAACTATAATAGAAGGTATTGCTCCTCATTTTTTCCTAATTCTCACAGTTGAAGTTCATTGAAGTCGTGGTTTTATTTGGAGTTGGAAGTGTTTTCAATCTCTCCACTTCTGCTGAGATCCGACACGATAGCACCACGTTGGGTGTTGGGTGGAGCCAGGGCCGACTCATTATTGACGGCCTTTGCGGCTTGCGGGAGTGCAATGGGAATGATCACTGAGCAGTGTGGGACTGCGAGACGAGGGGGTTGCGTCACACAGTGTAGTGTTTTACGGGTTACATCGCAGGTGGTAAGCCTTAGAACATAAGTCCTGGGATCACAATTGTGCGCATCGTGAAAAATAAGCAAAGCATGATAGCACAGCACAACAGTCAACTTGTTCAATATTTCTAGCATGTTTAAAATATTAAACGACGCAAATATTACGCATGTGGCAACATCAATCTGGCAAAATCTTTTTATGAGTGGGCTGTGTGTGGTGTACCACTATTTGCTCGAAGTTAAAAGCACATGAGCATTCAAAGCGATATGAAAAACGGGCCATCTGTTTTAGCAAGGACGTAGCTGGAGGAAGGGGGTACGCGGGGCCAATCCCCGTGAAAAATACAAAATTTACGCTGGATAAAATTTGATTTCTGCTAAGACCTGACCCCCCCCCCATCCTTCCTCCCGCTCAACTACATGGGAGCTCAGAAAACATTTGATTCTTAACCACTGACGTACCAACCCCCCCCTCCCGAGACAAATCCTGATCTCCAGGCTTGGCTACGTGCCTGGTTTTTTAGAAGCACGGAATTTTAGGTCAAAATGGGTGTCAGCGCCACCCATCCTTTTTACGTTAACAACAAGCCACGCGTTCACCTCGCAACTTCTGCTCACACGGTCCAGTCCTCACTCAGCACGCTTGTACTACGCCGGGCCCGTCGGCTAAACCAAACTGTTCGTCATAGGTGTCGGTCATATCGACAATGGAGTCAAATTACTCCACCGATGTGTTCCAATTGCATGCATTGCTGCCAGGGAGGATTCAGGGAAGGGCTTAGAATCATGGCTCCAACACGGCTGACGTCGATCGAAATTTTACGCATATGATATTTACGGAAAATTTGAGCACTTTTAAAGAAGCCTTTGCATTATATATGACCTTAAGCCGCGCCGTGGCGGTGCTCGAGCCACCTTCTCCGTGTCAGGGGGGGGGGGGTCGACGCCAGCTCGAACGCGGTTCCTATGTGATATATAAACAAATACAAATACCATTCGAATGTTCATCACAAATCATTCCCAAAACTGTTAGGGTCCTTTTGGCTTTTTGGGGCTCATCTCAAAATTTGAGGTCGACAGAGGTCATCAAAGGTCAGATTTTCTAGTTTGAGGACTTCGCTCCAGAAACCCCCCAAATATATCGGGAGCTATGACTGCGGTCCTGATGCCGACGCTAGGCGATCTTCTGCCCGAGGTCGCTGAACTTGTCAAGCTCGCAGTTTCTTATAGAGCATTACGGAACAGTTTTTTTATAGAGCATCGACGCTGCAGCGTGATTGCAGTTGCTTTGCTAGACCGTTTCTGGTCTGCAGGATGAATAGGGCATCGCTCACAGCTGAGGGCAAAGTTATCAAATTGCTAGAGAGATGGGACTAGGGAATGTGCCGCTTTAGTTAAAGCTAGAATCTGCGCGATTGTAATGTTCACTAGTCAAGAAATACACCAAATAAGAACTAAAATAAATGTTGCCACCGAGTCCGACTGATCGGCATGGTGCGAAGGACGTGGCACACAGCGCGTTAACATTTAAACAATAGAATAAACAAAGGTGACTAAAAAAGAGACTAAAGTGTTTTTTTTTCTTCTTCTGAAGGGAGTGCCTATTTAAACCAATAGTTTGTTAAACCGGCAGTCACTGGGGTATTTCTGTAACACGAGTCACTGGGGGGGGGCTTTTTTTAGCCCCCCTTGTATCTTCGGAACCAATCGGACGATCGCGCTGGAATCAAACGGCCAATCGATAAGGGCCCAGGAAAATTATTCGACGTAAAATAATTTGTGTTGCCCTAGAGGTCGTGGTGACGTCACAGGTCAGGCAAGGGTAAAATTTACCAGACAAAATTGTATAGGCCAATTTCCATTCAAAGAATTGGTTGCAACCATGATCACCCAGGAGGCTCTAAAAATCCATGGACACACATTCCAGATGAGCTAATCAAGAGGCAAAATGTCATGGCGAAGGCAGGCCATGCCCAAAAATATACGAAAGTTCATGGCACAGACAAGATTTTCGTGTAGGACACGAAATTGATTACTCAATTTTACCACCTGATTTAAGGTACGTGAATGAAAGGGTCCAAGTAAAGGGTTAAGTCATGTCACAAAAGGTCAAAATTTGAAATTGATTAATACAGTGAATCAATACATTTTTAATAGAACTGGTTTTGTCTCAGAAATACGTGTGCTCTTTATTTTCTGTATCTGCGTCCAAAAAGGGGACAAAAAAACAGGAATTCAAAATTTACGTCGCGAGTTACCCATACCTTTAGATGTCATCCACTCAGTCGAAAATTACAGATATTCATGTTTGAAATTTGGTTATACTTGCTTGAATATGTATAGTCACTTTACATATATTCCGGTTTTTTGAATATCTTTAAAAAAAAATGATTTTTTGGTCGTTTTTTCAAAAAAAGTAAATTTTTGGAAATTTTGGGGTCGAAAATCACTTTTTTCAAAAATCTGAGATAGCCATATTGTAACCCTTGACATTCGCTACCTTCTCCTTTTAATCGGATTCCATTTTGTCTCTTACATGACATTCGTACAGTCTTCTAAAGTTTAGCTGATTTTGGTGTCAAAATGTGTGTAGGTGACGTCACTAAAAATTTTCCTTATCTCAAAAACAAAATTCTGACGAAATAAAAAAAAATGCAAAGGGTGTAAAAAAAGATGCCCGGTCAGGTTACTTAGAAGTTTGGCGTTGATAGCTCATTTTGTCGTTAGATATTTTAGATATTCCTCAGGGGGGGGGGCTAAAAAAAAAGCCCCCCCCCAGTGACTCGCGGTTAACAGTGGCTATGGCAGGTAAAATTAAAATCACGTGTATTACTAAAATATGTAAGGAGTTAATTTCTGTGACCACAACAAAAATGACGGTGGCACATTGGTTCAGCCAGGGACGTTATCCAAGGAAGAGGCACAAGGCCATGGCCCTCCACCCTGGCGAAATTCACCCTAGATACAATGGGATTCTCTGGATACCCGACCCTACCCCCCCCCCCCGGTCAGAGCATATGGTCGAGATGCATTTTTTTTCCGACGAGCCCCCCCCCCCACGGATAAAAATCCTGGCTACGTGCTTGGGTCAGCCCAGGTGCAACCCCAATCAAAAATAGGTTCCTACGCCCCTGAGTCATAAGCATTTCGTTTTTGTATCAATACAATCTGGGAAAATTTAATTTATATATTTGTTATATCGGAGATGTGCAAACAGGAGAAAGGGTTAAAAGAGGCTCTCCTCCAATCACAGTCTGGTTCCAATATAAAAATGCAGTTTTCCACGACCTTAAATAATAATAATAATAACAATAATAATAATAATAATAATAATAATAATAATAATAAACGCTTCGCAGCGTCACGTCGATGACGCATAGTCACAGCAAAGCCATCGGCATCCTTTTCGGTTCGTCGTAACGCTGAATTGAATGCATAGCATTTTCAGCTCCCTATGCTCTGCAAGTTCCACCGCCTATATTTATGGGTTTTATTAGACAAACCCGTACAATTTTGCGCCGCTTGGCAGCGCTACATACAGCTACCTACCATAACATGAAAATCCACATTACAAAAAGGCTGCAAAGGCTTAAATACACGCATACAATGGTGATAATTTTTGTCGTTTCAGCCGACCTCCGACTCAAAAATTACATGCGACCAAGGCTATATAAACCGACACCCATGCATGCGACACCCTTGCGAGTTGGCATTAAATATATGTTAATATTATTTTATGTGTATATGCTACGATTTAAAAAAAAAATCGGCTCGAATACCAAAACAAGGTGACCGGCCCAAATCCGCACGACAAAAAATGGGAGGTCACTTTCTTGTCACAAAAAGATGTCCCTCACAGAGTGAAGGACATCTTTTGCCAGTGCTCCTGGGATACTTCTTCACTGCCCTTTTCAACTTTCCTATGGTGCCCTTTCCGACCACAATGGTGTGCCCCTACCACGTTTCGGGACGCAGTGGAAAATCCTTAAAATATGCCCTGGAAAAACAACTTAAGAGTGAAAAAATCGACAGTGATATATGATATGACGTCATTTAAAGACGTAGTAACGGCGTAACGGCTACAAATTTAAACGCTATGTAAATAAATATTTTGTCACAAGTGCGCCAAAAACGTAACGTGTCTTTCTTAGCTTTATTTCGCTTCATACGAAACCTAAGTCGGGACTCGGGACGTCATTTGATATAATCAGCTGACGGCGTGGCATACTCAGCTGACTGCGTAGTGTTAAAAGGCCAGAGACACAAAAAGTAAGTCGTTTTTTCCGGTAAATGAAGTTCAGCTTAGCATCGAGAGCCACGAAATGGAAATCAGTTCTATTTTTAATCATTATTTAAGACAAGATTTAAAGCTAGTTTTAAGCTAACGCTGCTTCGTAAATCGTGTCTGAGTGATACTCGTACGTCTATAATTGTCAGCATTAACGTGGAAACATAAATCAAAAACATATTACCTTTATTTTATAAGGCTATATAAGTTAAATTGCATGAGAAAAACAAACTGAAAGTGTGACAAATAAACGGTATAGGTGATATGACGTCATTTGAAGACGCAGTAACGGCTGCAAATTTAAACGCTATGTGAGGAAATATTTTGTCACACAAGTGCGCCAAAAACGTATCGTGTTCTTTCTTAGCTTTATTTCGCTTAACTCTTTCAATAAGTCTACATTTTTATTATTTCAAGAAATAGATCAAAAGTCCTTCTATAACGTGATGTATCTCACATAACTAAGAACTAAGCCGTTTTCCGATGAATTGAGGAACAACTTACGGCCTATGGTCTTTAACACTACGTCGTCAGCTGAGTATGCCATTCTACTTTTTTGACGTCACACTTAGGTCGCGTATTCTTGCAATAAGTCTATCTTTTTATTATAAAAAATAGAACAAATGTCCTTCTATAACGTGATGTATCTCACATAACTAAGAACTAAGCCGGCTTCCGATGAATTGAGGAACAACTTACGGCCTATAGCCTTTAACACTACGTCGCCAGCTGAGTATGCCATGCTACTTTTATGACGTCACACTTAGGTTGCGTATACGCAACCTAAGTCGTGACGTCATTTGATATAATCAGCTGACGGCGTGGCATACTCAGCTGACTGCATAGTGTTAACCCTATTCCCTGCGGGCGGCCATAATTACGTTAACCTGCGGGGGGGGGCAGACTCCGCCCCCCCCCAGAGATCTCGAGAACCGCTCTGCTGATTTCGATGGTACGAACACCATTCGATTCGTCGTGACGAAATCTTTCTTTTTGGACCCCGAAATCGCTTTTTTGATCAAAAATGGGGGGCCAGGGGGCAAAAAATACGAAAAATTTGGGTGTTTTTTTAAAGGTCATTGTGGCCATGTGATTCGACCGATTTGCACGCAAAAAACGTTTTTGAGCTTCTAATGTCATGTTCTTCAATGTGTGAAAGGAACAAGTCCAAAAATGAAAAATCATAGGCGCACTCAGGGATAAAAAATGGGGTGAATTTTTGATGAAAAATGTGTGCTTTTTTTTAGTGTTTGGGACGTGAGAACATCACATGAGGGCTTTGTTGCTGTAATTTGTTAAATATAACAAATTTTGCATAAGCGGATTCAGGTAAACAACGTGGGGGGCACCATGTGCGGAACGCCTTTTATCATCTTGCTTATTGAAGTTGGGCCTAAATTGACGGAGAATATCGACTCCCATTTTATGTACCTGAGTTCGCCTCTGCCCCCAAATATGTATAATCAAATTATGTATGATGTATAAAGCATCGAGTTAGTTTCTGACGCTTGTATTCCACCGCAAACTACGAAGGAAGTATGCACCGCACACCCGCATCCGTAACGAACCTCCCAAAACATGACCGGAGCCGCCTCTGCTGGACTTTTTTCAAAATTCACAGAACACGCGTTATTCATATTTAGGAAAAAGTCCGAAGTTTTCAAAGACATAGAACACGTAAACAGTTCAGGGAAGAGAAGCGGCAGGGTAAGCGAAAAACAAGTCGGGGGAGGGGGTCAAATCATGCCCCCCGCAGGACAGGGTAAAAGCCAGAGACACAAAAAGTAAGTCGTTTTTCATCAGTTAAATAAAGTCAACCTTAGCTTTCCTTGATCGGGCCACCCGAAATGGATCAAGCTATTTCACTTTATCATTTTATTTAAGAAGACTTAAAGCTAGTTTTAAGCTAACGCTGCTTCGTAATTCGTGTTAGAGTAATACTCATACGTCATAAATTGTCAGCAACTTTCCTGGAAACACAAAGAATAAATTGTATTGCCTTTTTGTATTTAATTGAGCTATATTTAAGTAAATTTTATGAGTAAAACAACTGAAGATTGAACAAATTAACAGTGATACATGATATGACGTCATTTAAAGACGCAGTAACGACTGTAAATTTAAACGCTATGTGAGGAAATATTTTGTCACAAGTGCGCCAAAAAAGTAACGTGTTCTTTCTTAGCTTAGTTTCGCTTTATTCTTGCAATAAGTCTATCTTTTTATTATTAAAAAAGAGAGCAAACGTCCTTCTATAACGTGATGTATCTCACATAACTAAGAACTAAGCCGTTTTCCGATGAATGGAGTATAAGCAGGTCACCAAAATATTGCAAATTTTATGTGTCCGGGAAACAGTATGATTTTCTGATCATGCTGATAACATTAAATGTTTTATCCGAGGCCTACAACATGCTTAAAACATTAATTGTAATAAAAAACAATATAAAAAAACAGCAAGTGCGGCTGGCTAAACTGCCATCTTGCGTAAAACCGTACTACCAGGGGCGTCGCCGACGGGGGGGTCGGGGTGGTCGCGACCCCCCCACTTTTGAAAACCGGGGGGGTCGACCCCCCCACTTTTTATGGCGATCGACTCCCACCCCACGCACTTGTTATGGCGGAAGCTGATTCCAGTTATCATGTAGGTATTTCCTATTAAAATCAATATTTAAATATCAGAAATACGACGTGGAAACGGGCTCAGTCAGTTACAGATAACTTTTTTTCGTTTTGCCTTCGAAGTTCGACACACCACTGCTCCGAAAGGAAAACGAAGGAAATATCATCCGTAACATGTTCTATGCCCGTAGCACTAAAATGCGATATAAGTGAGGGAAAGCACTACGTGTTGTGGAAGTGCACACTACCACACGGTCATATCACATACACATATTACATATACTTTACATTGGGTAGTCGTCAAACTTGCCGTCCTAGAATTGATTTAAAGAACATGCGACATCTCATATCAGTAGAGCCCTGGCATGGCGACAAATTTTCAGCCCCCAACCCGTTCCAGCCCATTCAGCCAGACCAAAACCCGTTCCAATCCACATTCATACTTGATGGCCCAGGCGCGGATCCAGGGGGCGCTTGGGCGCCCCGCCCCCCTGAGCCGGGACTTTCCTATGGCGCGCCCGTAGGGCGCGCCGGTGAGCGCAACTTTTTGTATTGTGCCCCCCCCCCTGACCGAAATCCTGGATCCGCGTCTGGATGGGGCTCCCATTCCTTCCCATTTCAGCATATTCAAATGTTTTTAGTGGTACCAATTGCTCTGGTCTGTCCCATACACGTTCCAATCTGTGAATTTCCCAAAAGTTTGCACCATTTCCATCCATTCCCGTCCATTTCCATTTCCATATGTGATTCCCATCCATGAAGGGCTCTACATTAACAGGCTTTTTTAAGAAGAAGGGAATGATTAAAAATCCAACTACCTTTGCATAGTGATA
The DNA here is from genome assembly GCA_014673585.1 of Semibalanus balanoides. Lineage (NCBI taxonomy): Eukaryota > Metazoa > Arthropoda > Thecostraca > Balanomorpha > Balanidae > Semibalanus > Semibalanus balanoides. Next base: position 24,625 of record VOPJ01010017.1, read on the forward strand.
GGCGATAGCCGATAAGTATATGGTACCTATCTGAACGGGCAGAATCCGTTGTGGTAGCAATTTAACCCTCGTCCGTGCAACGTCCGAAACCTAATATGACCGTGCAGGATGAGGAGAGGGTACACTCCTGGCGTTTGGTTCCCAATTGAGCTAGAGCTTCGATCAAACACGAGCGTGTTGCTTGTGATTAGAGGAAGCCGTTGATATTACATTTGATTCGAATGTACTGGATCATTAGATGGCCAGGCCTATGAGGTCATGACAATGACCTGGATGTCATCAAAATTGTGCATTTGTGGTTATCAAATTATAATCGAGCTAACATCGTGAATGAACATACAATTACGTAAAATGGGTGCTAAATTGAAAATCAGCGATCACGCATGTCCCAAAAACTTACTAAAAACCCAAAAGCATTCTCAGGTCATCGGAGGTCAAGTTGACCTCAACCTCACCTTATTGACCTGTGAAAGAGCATGACCCGGGTGGAACACATAATTGTGTAAAATAGATGCCAAGTTGTCAACATGATAGATAAGCGTCACACAATGTCTTAAAAAACACCAGAGGCCAAAAAAGAAATCATCTCAGGTCATCAGAGGTCACGATCTCAGTGAAACCATAAATGTTACCTGGTAACACCTGTGATTGTGTAATGTGGTTATGGTCCTGAACAACAAACACTCAGAAACTGCACAAGCTACAATCATCGATCTACGGGACGCAGCTGTCATACATGACACTTGAGAAACAGGCCATAGGTACGAGTCATTTGGAGGATTTTTGTGTATATATTAAATTGGTCAAAGCAGGGTACTGCAAGTTGCATTCGAATTCGGTTGATAAGTACTCGAGTTTATCACGAAACGCGAGGCGGGTGGCACCCCTGCACGTCGAGGAATAATTAGGCCTCTACCATTATTAAAGCGGTTGTAAATTTTACTCCAATTGTCTAAGAGCCCTGTCCATAGTCTGTAGTTTCC
>VOPJ01010017.1:25622-41791 GCA_014673585.1 Semibalanus balanoides
CCCGACCGAAGTCTGTATTACCCCGACCAAAGGCTCCATTACCCCCGACCAAAGGCTCCATTAGCCCAGACCAAAGGCTCCATTACCCCCGGCCAAAGGCTCCATTATCCCAACCGAAGGCTCCATTAACCCAAATGGGATAATTACCACCTATTTTAGAATAATTGCGGTATGTATGAATACTGAATTATCGATGATTGTATGTACCTACACATTACACATATATTCTATCAAAAATCCATCGACCCAATGCGTTTTGTATATTTCATAAACCATTGGACTCTATACTGAAAGGAGAGTAGACTCATTTCGTGGTAGAACAGATCAAAGCATGTTATTCCCAAAGACATTCCAGATATAATTTAAATTCTGTCTGTACTGCGTCAGTCTAAGCTCTGTCCTGAACAGGAGCAGCTGCGTTTCATCACAAGTAATCCTATGTCGATAAGACCCCGCCAGCACCAGTAGAGTCTCAGTATTCCACCCAAACTTAACTCGAAGTCCCGCTTTCCGCATTGAGCCACAACCTGGATTATCGTGTCGCCCCCTCCTCATGTGTCGCAACGTTCCGGCAACGGCTAGTTGGTAGCGAATCGTTAGAACAGGGCCACTAACTAAGCGAAGTGTATCTATTCAGATTATTTGTTTAGGTGCGACATTCTAGATGGTGGCAGTGTTCCATAGCTGAGCACCCGAGATCCTCCAATGGACTGGAATGATCGAAAGAGCTTCATCGACTAAAATTACAAGGAAACAGAGGATGATTTGGTCAATGGACAACTCAATTTTGCGTATTCCTTTTGAAAGCCGAGGCAAAATACCATTATGTTTGGTGGACTCATGCGCAGTAGAAATGTGCAACAAGAGCATCTCTTCACCTGTAACACAGCCATATTTTTCGCCATACCTTTCAAACATCTCGGAACCTCCTGACCACTTTACGTTAGTTTGCAACTCTGCTCTACAAATCTTCAAGCGGGTAACTCGTCAAACTCGATTTTAAGTACAGTTCAGGAAGAGTGGGCGCATTTGTCTGCTGTCTTGACATGCTGAAATAGTTCAGAACTGATTACAGCTGTACCTGTGTTCGCGTCTGGACGGATTGTTCAGAAGGCTGCCTCCGCTTGTTACAGAGACAAACTGATCCGCCTGCTGGACCTGGTGCAACGCCACAACTTTGATTAATTTACCTGATTTTACTGGTCTCAGGTCTGATAAATTATGGACGTTACCCACTGACAAAGAGGCAGTGCAGTGGTAAGCTTATTATCATTGCTGTTATTTTCACCCATCCGTCATGTACATTGTACATACATGCATAACATATGATGATAATCAACTGAACCTATACAACATGTGTCGAACTGCCTAACAAAGCAACTGGTTAATACGTGGCAAATATTCTGAAAGCAAGCAAAGAGGCAGAGACGAAACTCTCCGCGCATAAATCGGTTCCCTGTGGATTTGGAGGATCAATGGTGGGAGATGGACTTGGGGAGATGGTCCTTGGTCTGGTCCCCACTATTAGCTCTATGGGTCCCAGCCAAGTTGGCAGCCGCTGGAAGCAAGCGTTCTTCTGGATGCCGATGTCCGCGTCCCTTGCGCTCTTGCTTCCCTTCGCCTTTATTCGGAACTCGGCCGGCTTTGCTAGCTTAACATGTAGCTCAACGCGTGAAAACGTTTTATATTATACGAAGGGTAGTGGGCTCTGGGGACATTTACCCAAAGGGAAGAGTCTCTGCAGACACATAAGATGAAATGCAATTTTCCGAATGTTCCAAATTGGTATAAGCAATTGCGAAAACGTGTCATGCCACGCGAAGCACGCAATGTTTTACATATTTTGTTACTTGTTATTGTTTCAAACACTGTTTTGAGGGAAAATGTAATGCACATCTGCTATATTATAATTGATAACCTTATCCTCATGAATGCGAAAAAATTATTTAAAAAAAAGTCAATGATGAGAGCTTTCGCTTGCGCCTTTCGTCAGCCAATAAAATTTTATGGCTCGACGAAGGCGCAAGCCGAAAGCTCTTCCATCAATTTGACTGTTGGTTATTAAAATATTTTCTTTCGGCATCAAATTATAATTATAGCAAGTATTTTTGTATTAGCAGTTAGATAGCTGAGTGACTGCTGCAAAAGTAATATTTACGATAAAATGTTATTTTTCCCCGCATTTTTTTATTCACACTTTTCTCTCAAGATCATTGTATTTCATGTTCAGTGCAGGGAACGCGCGGGGGCATACTTGTATTGAATTCCCCAGATTCATTCGGGGTGAATATGTCCCTGATGCTCCTCCCTGGATCCACCGGTGTTATCATACAGAGTGCTGGGACGAGGGACATATTTCTAAAACACAACTGCTCTCTTACTACCACCAAATTGATAAAAATCAGCAAACTTAACTTAACTCCAGTCCAGGGGTGTAGCTTCTCCAAAAAAGTTTTGGTTGGCTGAGTGGGGAAAAATCGCTCAAAGTACCATCGAAATCCACAAAATACATATTTCTCCCCGGATTTGACCCACTTCCTCCTCGTCCAAGTTAGGGGGCTGAAGCCCCCCCCCCCCCGAGCCGCCTCACGCCAACTGAATTATGATAATGCATCCTGCTCCAGTCAAATAATATTGTATTCCGTATTCGATAACCAGAAGCCATGCCACGCAGTTTACTGCACAAATCATGGTGACTTATTAGTCGAATTCCGCACTTTTCCCATACTGCGCAGAGCGCGACAAGAAACTACTTCGCCGTAGGTTTGCATATTTTAGCATGCAAAGTTCGCACATGAGTGGACAGCTATTTGCTTTGAAGTTTCAGCCCATTTGGGATAATTGTGTTCGCGGTCCGTGCCTCATCAGAGAAGACACGTTGCGTCGTTGAATCATAACTGAGTAATGACATTGCAGACTTCTTCCGCTTTGAACAGACAGGCGCGCATATCGCATGCCATCAGCAGGAAACTAGAGTGACGCCACAGGAGCCGCATAACCCAAATAGCTGCGGCGCCCCACAGCCCAAATCATCATCATCTTCAGCTTTTATGCGGCTAACATAAATGTCAACATAAGGTCAACACAAATGAAACGGAGCATGTAATTTGGAGATCACATGAGCTTTGTCTGAGTCTGTATGACATCTGTGTGGTCAGGACCTGTGGCATTGGAGCTGGAGCTGCAGCTGCAGCACTCCACTCAAGCTTCTGCTGTGGATAGCAAGCTACGCGGGAAAATACCTGGTGCAGAAATTACATTTGATGAGAGGTTGGACGACATGGCTCGTGTACCCAGAACCGCTCTGATTATGGATAGATCAGGTGAGGCCTGTGCTCCGTAATATCCTGGTAGTTAGTCAAATACGACCATTTACATATCCGGAATTAAGTGATTCGGAAAAGGCAGCAATGGCAAATTACAATCAAGAGGCTCTGGAGGAAAATTGTTTAGCAACGGAAAAGCTGATGAATACTTACCCGATACCAAAAGTTGGCAATATATTTTTTTTGTCGATTTGCATATATTAAAGGGACACTGCCACCTTAACATTAGATTTGAGTTGAAATAGCCATTTTGGCTGCTTGTCATTGCAATTATGTATGGCAGTAGTTAAAACAACCACACTGGTCTAGAAATATAAATTCAAGGTTGATTTTGCAATCGGTAACATCGCCAGCCCTCAATGTATTTAAATGGGGGCCGTGAGCCGATGTCGTAGTCTCTCTTTGCTAAATGTTTATTACAGTCGCATCAGTACCGCTCATTACAGCCCTAACATCTATCATATCTTATGCAGCGTGAAAAGGTTTTCTTTTTCCCAATAATTCCTTCATATGAACGTCATCAGTCCAAATATTAAAACGCATTTTTTCATGAAATTGAGCAATCTTTGTGGAAGAACAAATGTCATAATCGTGTTCAGCAGCAATTACTTCATATTTTGCACCACAAACGGCGACAATTTGATATTTTTGGGAAGGTGGCAGTGTCCCTTTAATGGGCGAGACCAATAATACAGCTGGTCATGGACGAGACAAGTAGCATCGAGTCTTTTACGAACTTAATCGTCGCAAGAACTCATAAATTGATTTATACAAAAGCATTACAGTAAACACGATCTCTTGGAGACATCGCTGGAGGTGAAGCTAAAAGATGGAGACCTGTCCGGCTAGCGGGAGGTCAGGCAGAAGCGAGGACGGATACTGCGCTACCGCGGGCCACGGCGATGGAGACCCGCTGCCGCAGCCGCACGGTCTCGTTTCGTTCGGCAGTGCGGTGCCCGAGCTCCAGCAGAAAGCTGTCGGCCGCCTGCCAGAGGACTCCGCTCATCTCCACCGCCAGGGGATCGAGCAGCCCTAGTAGCACAGGTACTTTCACGACGTCGTGACAACGTTTTCACGACGTAATTATGTCGTATGAACGTTGTCATGACGTTGTCAACGTTGCTATAAACTTGTGACAAACGTTGTGTGCTACTAGGAGGTACGCTGACTGGGTTCGCGTACCCGGGCGCGTTTTCTGTCCCGTCGGTAAAGCCCGTAGCCGCGGCTTCGACCTGCAGTGCCGACTGGTTGACGATGTGGCCGCCGAACGTGTCGACACACGTGGCGTCCCAGGATGAGGCACTTGCCACAGCTGTATTGGGAACAGCGTGAGGCCGTCCTGGGCGTCCTGCCGTCGCCGCGGTCCAGGCCGACCGGTTCGAGGATGGTGGACGTGCCCGCGCTGGAGAGGTCCCGTTTCACCACGATATATTCAGGTAGGTGTGACGGGGGTAGCGGCCGGTGCTGTTCAGACAGGATAGACAGCCCGTGGTGCCCGAGCCGGTCTACCGGATGCTGGCAGAGGCGGTACGCGTGCGGCTCGCACACGGCCACCCCGAGGCGCAGCGCCACCGCCACGCAGACGGTCTCGGCGCCTAAGTATAGGACGAGGCTGGGCACGGGGGCGGCCTGCATTAACCTTTTTTACAATAACTGTTTTATTTCTTCAAAAGTTAAAAAATAAACCCATAACAAAGTAGTCATAAGCATCCCATGACCATGGGCGTAAGAACCTATACTTTTGGGGTTGTAGCTACAACCCCAACTTAAAAACGTGCGACCCCAATGACAAAAGTGCAACCCCAACTTTTAAAGAGGAACAAAAGTGCTTCCATGCCTGACATAAGATCTGTTAAACTATAAAGAAGGCATTCTCTCTCGTTTTTTTCCTCTTTCTCACAGTTGAAGTTCATTGAAGTCGTGGTTTTTATTTGGAGTTGGAGTATTTTCAATCTCTCCACTCTGCTGAAGATCCGACCCGACGCAACTGTTGGGTGTTGGGGTGGAGCCAGGGTCGGCCTCATTATTGACGGCCTTTGCGGCTTGCGGGAGTGCAAAGGAAAATGATCAATGAGCAGTGTGGGAGTGGGACTGCGAGACGAGGTGGTTGCGTCACACAGTGTACGTGTTTTACGGGTTACATCGCAGGTGGTAATGCTTAGAACATAAGTCTCGGGATCACAATTGTGCGCATCGTGAAAAATAAGCAAGCATGATATAGCACAACAGTCAACTGTACAATATTTCTAAGCAGTGTTTAAAATATTAAACGAACGCAAATATACGCATGTGGCAACATCAGTCTGGCAAAACCCTTTTTATGAGTGACTGTGTGTGGTGAACCTACTTATTTTGCTCGAAGTTAAAACGCACATTTGAGATCTCAAAAGCGATATGAAAACGGGCATCTGTTTTAGCAAGGACGTAGCCGGAGGAGAGGGTAACGCGGGGGCCAACCCCGTGAAAAATTACCAAATTTACGCTGGGATAAATTTGATTCTGCGTAAGAACCTGACCCCTTCCTTCCATTCCCGGTCAACACTACATGTGGCTCAGGAACAAATTTGATTCTCCTACTGACGTACTCCCCCCCTCCCCGAGAACAAATCTGAATCCTCAGGCTGGCCTTACGTGCCTGGTTTTTAAAGTAAGCACGGAATTTTAAGGTCAAATTGTAGTAAGCGCTACCCATCCTTTACGTTAAAGGAAATATATGCACCTTGGAAAAGTATGTAAGAATGATGGAGAAGAAGCCCTGGATTACGGTCCTGGCATTATTTTTGCCGAAAAAAGTCAGAATTGTTGTAATTTTGAAAAATAGTAATATGTTTTACATGTGACGTCACACCAATCTTGCGTCACCAAAGCGAGTTGTGTCGTCACAAGGAGGCATCGAAACCGAACGGCAAACTGTTGGCCCGCCCAGTGAAGCTGCTGTGCCGCACCGTCACGATGGGTGCACCGGTAGGCGTGAAACGCGACTGGCTGGGTCGACCGCGCTCGCTGCGCGCCGGGTAGGGACGTGGGGGCACCGCATCACGTGACCAACTAAGTTGTGCCGAGCGCCTGACGACCGTCGGTGGCGCCGGGCGCGGACGCAAGGTAACTGAAATACTGGGCGGAAGGTTAAAAAAGGAAGTGCGGTGGCAATCAACAGTGGAGTAATCTACTGATACGTATGCGAAACGTCAGGGGATTTGTGGACGTTGAAATATGACACATATGACCAACGGTTTTGCGTTGAAACTCAGCAACTAGGTTGCTTTTTGGAGGGGAAAAATCGGATTTGGGGGTTTTCTCAAGCACACGCGACAATCTGGCTATCTCAGTTAAAAACTATGTTAAAGGTGGCATATCCCTTTAACAAGCAGCCACGCGTTCACCCTCGCCAACTTGCTGCTCAACACCGGTCCAGTCTCACTCAGCTACGCTTGTTTACCCGGCCCGTCGGCTAAACAAACTGTTCGTCATAGGTGTCGGTCATACGACAATTCGGAGTCAAATTCTGCCACGTGTGTTTCCATTCATGGCATTGCCTGCCAAGGGAGGAATCAGGGAAGGGCTTAAGATCTATGGCTCCAACACGGCTGACGTCGATCGAAATTTTACGCATCTGATATTTACGGAAAATTAAGCACTTTTCAGAAGCATTTGCATTATAATATGACCTTAAACCGCGCCGTGGGCGGTGGCGAGCCCCTCTCCATGTCAGGGGGGGGGCGGAGGTCGACGCCCCGCTCGAACGCGGCTCCTATGTGATATATAAACGAATACAAATAACATTAGAATGTTCATCACAAATCATTTCAAAGCTGTTAGGGTCATTTTGGGGGCTCATGTCAAAATTTAGGTCGACAGAGGTCATCAAAGGTCAGATTTTCTAGCTTGAGGACTTCGCTCCAGAAGCCCCCCGAATATATCGGGAGCTTTGACTGCCGGTCCTGATGCCGACGCTAGGCGATCTTCTGCCCGAGATCGCTGAACTTGTCAAGCTCGCAGTTTCTTATAGACATTTACGAACAGTTCTTATAGAGCAATCGACGCTGCAGCGTGGTGCATGTTAGTGTTACTGCTTAGCACCTTTCTGCCTGTAGGATGAATAGGGCTCGATCACAGCTCAGGGCAAAGTTATCAAATTACTAGAGCGTGGGACTGGGGAATGTGCCGCTTTAGTTAAACTAGCATCTGCGTGATGTAATGTTACTAGTCAAGAAATACACAAAATAGAACTAAAATAAATGTTGCCACCGAGTCCGACTGATCTGCATGGTGCGAAGGCGTGGCACACAGCGCGTTAACATTAAAAAATAGAATACACAAAGCTGACTAAAAAGAGACTAAAGTGTTTTTTTTTTTTCTGAAGGGAGTGCCTATTAAACCAATAGTTTGTAAACAGTGGCTTATGGAAGGTAAAATTTAAATCACGTGTATTACTAAATATGTAAGAGTTAAGATTTTCTGCGACACAAAAAATATGGTGGCACATTAGTCAGCCCAGGGACAAAATAGCCAAGATACATCAAGGCCATGCCGCTCCACCCTGAGCAAAATTCGTCTAGATACATGGGATTCTCTGACGACCCGACCTACCCCCCGGTCAGGAGCATATGGTCAGAGATGCAATTTTTTCCCGACGTAGCCCCCCCCCCGGATAAAAATCCTGGCTACGTGCTTGGGTCAGCGTGCAACCCCAATCAAAAATAGGTTCCTACGCCCCTGCCCATGACCCAATGAAGATCACATACTTTGAGATCATTGAACTGCCCATAATCACATCCAAAAGACCATGACGATATTTTATCATATAGGCAGTTACATATGAACACGAGTTGCTATGAAAAATATCCTTCAGTTTCATGATACAGAGCTCTTAAGAACCAGCTTTGCTGCTAGGATATTCAAAGCGAATTATCTTATTAGGGGTTTCAGCTTGAAAATCTCACCGTTCNAAAAATCCTGGCTACGTGCTTGGGTCAGCCCAGGTGCAACCCCAATCAAAAATAGGTTCCTACGCCCCTGCACACACACACATTCATTTCCCGCAGCAGCGTGAAGACAGAATGGACCTTTATATGTCTGTGCAGTATTGCAGTATTGCAGAACATTTGAATTTTAAACATTTCCAGCGCTCTGAACATACCATTCCCAGTTTCCAACCTAAGCGCCAACGAAGCGTGTTTGGTTATTTCATGTTTACGTCTAATCTGTTTGTGTCTAATTTATCACAGATCCAGTTTCCTTGTCATCCTGAGTCACAGACCCAGAGTTCCCTGACGCCGGGCCGGTTTACCACCGTTTTAGTTATGTTTACCGTTTAGGCGAATAATGCATTGGTATTAATACTCACAGGTCAGTTCCAGCTGGTCCCAGTCATCGTGCTTGATGCGGTTGTAACTGGTCAATGGTGAGTGGCACAATATTGAATATAGGTTCGGCCATGCACACTGTAAATGCCAATAGGGCGAACGGGAGACAGACTGTCGCTGTGAAGCTGAAACAGTGGCCCTTCAGTGACACTGAAAGCAGCGAGCTGAGGATGGAACTGTGCGTTTAGAAGTTGGTGACCAATTACTGAATATCCAATGTATTCCCGCATGAAGTGTGATACCTTCATATATCGGACAGATTGGTGTTTGGTCAGTACAACATCACCAGCTGAGTACCCGTAGTCGTCTAGACGGACATGGTCACAGCGGAGGCTCTTCTCTGAGCATGGCACATCGGAGGATGCCGCGTCAAGTTTACATATTGACAGCTGATAGGCCTCTGCCATCGTCTTGCAGACGTTTCTGGTATTTTTTTGCGAGCTTTTTAACATGTTCTTGTAGTTCAGCGTGTTTAGCTTCAAACCTGATCGTAGCGTATTTGACCGGAGGTCCATGAGTGCGAATTAAATCAGCATAATGCATGAGATAATGGAATTTTGGCTTCATGCTAAAATTCGGAAACCTTTGATGGAAGTTGACCAGCCATTCCTCCACCATAACTTCGAGCCTGTTGACATCAGAGACCTGCACACTTGGTGCCATCACAATTTGCACGATGAAAATGAGCGATGTAATGATCTCCCACATTGACTTCAGGTCACTAGACAAACTATCCAATGTAATGCTTTGCGAAGTCATCAGAGGTAAGAGACGCATAAGTGCCCACATTTCTGAGCATGTCTGATTTACCGAAACCTTCCCACCTCTTTTTGTACACGGCTGAGGCTTGTTTCCGTCCGTTTTGTGAAAATCAAAAGCCTTGATCAAATCGTTGAGTGTATCTATGTTGACCACCTTTGCTGCCATGAACTCTGTTAAGACCAGTTCAATGGCGTGTCTTGCCACTCCGTCCTCGAAAATGTCATGACTGACATCGAGAGGCATACCAATTACCAGTGACACAATGAAATGTGCGTAGCTCATTCAATACACATCGCTGATGCAGACCATACATCTTCTGCGTCGCCGGATGGTGATTTTCAGCTTCCACTATACAGACCTCCGTTTCATATTTCTGCTTCGTCCGTGATTGGAAATGAGAAGCACGAAACGAAGTCTGAATAGAGTCAGTTGACGCGTAACATAAGCGGCACACACGCTGTGTGTTTCGGAATGCTTTATAGTATCCTGCTATGTCATGCATCCCACTGTTGTCGCCTACTACCATTTCCAGCGCACAGCAATATTTTTCTTCTTCTTCTCCGATTTAGCCTTTAGCCATTTAATCGCGAGAGGGGGCCGGGGAGGGGGCGAGGAGGGGCCTGGGGGTTGACCCCCCCCATGGGACCCCCTCCTCGGAGGCAGGGGATTTGATCCGGGAGACCTAATCCCGGAACCGGCAAACAATCACCGGAATCTATTTTATTCCGTAACGCCTAAAAGCCAATGTTCGGGGGGGGGGAATTACATCTGGCAATTTTGTTGCCAGGTATCAAAAAATTACGGTAACCGAGTTTATGTGAACCCGGAACAAGTAAGGGAGAAGAGAGGCCCTAAATTACGATTAAGTGTGTATCGTAAAAAGAATTAAAAAGCTTAATTCATATCACTAACGTTAAATATTTCGTTCAAAGTAAAAGTCTAAGTAATTAACAACATACATGATCATATAATATTTTCAACAGTACATACAGTTCATACACTTGGGTGAAAAAAATGTCAAGTAGATGGAGCCCGGAGTGCCATCATTACGGCAAAAAGAAGACGATTGTCAGCTCGAACCCGGCCATACTTGGTTAGTGGGGTGTAATGCTAGGGAAGAAATTCCTAAAATAATAAAAAAAAAAAAAACAGCGCCTATCGCAAGAGGGAAAAAATCTGCGCATAAAGACCAAAATTGCGCTAGGCAAAAAAAAACTATCTATATATTATTAAATAATCGTGTTTTGGAAAAATCGAAGACAAGTACAGCAATATTGGATATATCGTCCCCGAGTAGATGTAGGCAAAATTAAAAAGGATGCGGTTTCCGCTCAGTGAAATTAATAAATTCTGATGACAGTTCGTTTGTTGCGTTAGGGCAAATCATAAATTAGAAAATGTTGAAATGGTTATATCGATGGAAAATCTAGGCATGTTGGAGTTGTTTGGTGGGAGTACCGGTCGAAAATATGAGTTGTCAGCCTTGTGTGATCCGATACTTGGAGTCGCGTACAGAGTATTAAATATTCCATCTCTCTGCAGATCTTGATGAGATTTTGATTGCTAAAAATGAGAGATGATTGGTTTTTTATTTATTGGGTGGGAGAAATGGTAATGCGAGATCAGCAACGCGCATTCCCGTTGACATTTTAATTTGGTAATTGATATGTTGTATAGTAGATTGAAAATGACTGTTAGAGGCTTGATATATTATTTTTCCCGGAGGAAAAGAAGCTAAGCTTATTTCGCCAAGTCTAATCCGCTACGTTGTTGGCACTCAGAAATTACGGCGTGACCACGGAATCCAAAGAAGGAACTTTATTTATATGTTTTATTTTGTGATATAAAATGACTTAATAGTTTGTAACGAATTTTATAACAATTGGATTTGTGTTGATTTTCGGTTGAGAGAGTGATAAAATTTGAAGAGGATGAATCCGGGCATATAACGACTTGTTTTTTTTTTTCGTCTTTTTACGTAGTAATGGCACAGTAAATTTGCAGAAAATTTTCAGACTGTATAAAGACGACTGTTTTTAATGTCTAGGTAATCGAAAAGCTTTTGTTATAATTGATGTTAATCGTTGAGGTGAGAATTACGAAGCCCCACCAGGTTACGACCCTCCCTATCTAAGAGCCATACATGATGTGAATGAAATAAATAGAATAGTGATTGTGTTGTGATTTGTATTCGTTGAGAAAAAAAGTGATTGTGTCTGCCGGCCGCACCTTCTGAACAAGTGTATTTTGTTGAGTGTGAGAAAAGAGGTAGTGAATGAGTCGGTGATATAGTAGAAGAACCGGATGCGAAACGCAGTGATGAGTTGATGTGAGAAGATCGAGACAAATTGTGTTGAAGATTTAGTGGTTGTTGTTAAAAGAGAATGTGAGAGTTTTCTCATTCTACTCTTGGTGATGCGAGTGGTTTTAGCGTTTTTGGATTTCTTTGTTTAAAGTATCTTTGTGAGTCGTCATCTGTACCTTTATGATATTTTTGTTTGGTTGTTTGTATTTTTATTTAAAATTGTTGGATAAGTTTTTGTGTGACGTGTGTTTGGGTGTTGAGTTGGTGCTTTCTTGTAATAGTTTTATTAAGCAGTAAATTAAAAGTTGAAATATTTTTGGTAACGACGGCGAAGCATTTAGATTGTGTAGGTTAAATATATTAATACCTCCCATTTTATTATGTGTTACTATGTGTAAGTTTTTATGAATGGGTATGAGGTAACGGAGGGCTCCGGTAATCCAACGATTCGCAAAAGGACGAGCGTAGTTAAATTATCATAATAATAAATAACAGTTGAATAGTATGCAAATGTTTCTAATTTTTTTTAGCAATTAGATATATACAATACAGATAGTAAAATAAAAAAATCCAAGGAATTGGAAACGTATCAGGGAAGTATATAGTCTGATTAGGAGATGTGCACGATCAGCATATCCCACTTCCGGCTACATACAGATTTCATTTAATATTTAGACCTGCCGATGCAAGGAATTCTTCTGCTGGACTAAAATCGAAAAGTGCTGTTGTGATACGTTTATGATTCCAGGGTCTATAGGTTATGCCCAGTATTGTATATGGCATTTAAAATTGAATTGTTTTACGTGTTTTAATAAGTTTCAATGGATATAAGATTGTGTTTATCACGTTTATATAAAACGTGCTCATAATTTTTAAGAGCAAATAAAGCAATTTAGCGGATTTTACTTGGGGACACACCTCTAGGCCCCACCGGCGTCACGACCACACTCAAATGTCAAATAAAACATTTGCAAAATTGGGCGTAGCCCGTTTATCGGTGCTGGGGTGTGAGAACCATCACCACGTGAAATGCGTCGGCGTAACATATAAAATTTGAAGTTGTTGATTTATATTAGTTATGTTTTCGAAAATGTCCTGTAATCATATTAAAAACAGGGTCGGTGAGATCACACCGATCCCCTAGTGGGCTGCCCGTGGTCCTGTGAGAAGATGGGAGTGCGTGTTTATCTGCATCCTTACTCTGGAAAGGTTCGGATTTGTAAAAAGGTTTGTTGCAAAAGGGCTCTGCCTCTGATTCCCGCTTTATGAATATGTATTAGTAGTGCAGTCTTGTTGACCCTGTCAAACGCGGCTCGTAAGTCGAGAAAGAGGGCCAGCGTGAACTCTTTCTGCTGAAAACCGCGCTGGACGAGTCGACAAGTCTCGGAGCCGCCGCGCGGCAGTCCGGAGACATACCACGGAGCTACCGGCTCCCCAGCGCACAGCAAATTATCTGTCGTGAGCCATCCGAAAGCGTTATTTCGATTCCTTCTTCTTCCAACGTTTTCATATCATTGATAAGTGGCTTCAAAATTGCATCCCAGCCATATTGTTTGATGTAGGACGCATGAAACAGCATGCATAGGTGGATATCATTGAGCTGAGACCGACACTTCATGTTTGCAATCGTGAAGTAAACTGCCCCTACCGCATATTTCCGCGTCTTGTTTCCGATAGGATTCGACACAACAAACTAATCAAAGTACAGGATGATGCTCAGCTTCTTCCCAAGTGGCGATGAGCGTTGCCGTCGAATATATCTCGATATACACCTGGCTCACTGTCATGCTCCCACCTATCATCACTGAGCGAATGGGCATTCAACGCAGATGACAGCTGGGATCCGATGGGAACATACTGAAAGGTTTGTTTTTTACCGTGTCTGTTTTCTCCAAGATGTACGGAACGAGGGGCTACGTAACCCCGTTCCATCTTTGCAAATTTGTACAGTTTGCTACGAGAGTTGATTTTATCCAGCAGCGCGATCGATGGCAGTTCCTCTGAGGCAGCCATACTACTACCAGGTGTGGAATTTTCGTTTCCACTCCTTTGACACTCTTTTGCAACTCTCCTTCCAAACGTTTGCATTTCCTTGACTACAGTTGTGCAAACTTTTCCATGGGCACGCCTTGTGCTCGAAAGCCAATGATGAAATCAGCCGTAGATGATTCACGCTCGTCCGGTCCATATTCAGGATGCTTCTGGGGACTCGAGAAGCAGTAGCAGTTGGAAAACTTGGCGGAGCATCACAGTTGCTAGACATGCCGCTTGCCCGCGAGGAACGATCGTCCACGTTCGAGGGCTGACAGCTTTGCGACGAACGATTAGATGCATCGGCTTCACGATCAATGTGGACCTTAACATGTCGCGTCCAGTCCCTTTTTTCCCGGAGCGGCCTAGAGCCATGTTCCGGGGGGGGGGAGTTACATACATCTGGCAATTTTGGCCAGGTATAAATTACGTTAGACCGGTTTATGTGAACCCGGAGGCAAATAAGGGAAAGAGGCGGCCTATATTACGTTGACGTGTTTGTTAAAGAGAAAAAGCTAAAATCTATCTTACGTTAAGTATTTCGTTCAAAGTAAAATCTAAGTAAAACACACATACATGGTCACATATATATTTCAAACAGTACAGACAGATCATACACTTGTGAAAAGGTGTCGGTGCAGATTAGGGTGTTTCATTTTGACCAACTTCAAAGTTTAGTGCAATATCGATATCGCCCGTCAACAGTATGGTTGGATTATGCAGTGTGCGAAATCCTAGGAATTTTGAAGAATATTTAGAGGTCGCGCACTTTAGCAACTTGTTGTGTGCTGTTAACAAAAAGGCACCCGGGGAAATGTTCGGGACGCGCAGCATTTTAGCGCTTTGGCTAGGTTTCAAGCCACCTCAGAATGCTATCTCTGGGCTTGGCTGCCCTCCAAAGAGCCCTTTTGTTCTTCGCCTTCTACCATCGGCAGCTAAAAACGATCGCCGAAGCCACGATTAAAACGAGCGACAAACTCAATGACATCTTGGCCAAAGTCGGCCTGCCCACGAAGACGTTTTTTTTTTTTCATCGGGGTGAGCTTGTTGCTATTTCCCGGAGACTATGGTGCCGGGGAGGGGCCTGGGGTTGGACCCCCCTGGGGATTCCCTCCTCTCTGAAGCCTACTAGGGATTTGATCACCGGGGGCTACCTCCCGGAACCGGCACACCGGGAATTGAACCCGGGGCCTGCTCCGTGGAAGTCCGAAGACATACCACGGAGCTACCGGCTCCCCCACGAAGACGGAAGGCAACATTTGCGTCTCCATCAATAGTTTGTACCAAGAGTATAATATTTAGCAGTTTAAGAGAGAGTCAACAGACGGAGGAAGAAATCATGAAGCGAAGAATTTGGAAGGATGATCTTCAAGACGTCTTCGACATCTCCAGTGCTGACGTCCTTGAAATAAAAGAGGTTCTGGAAGAAGATCGACAATTTCTTTTGTCACAGAGGGCGAGCACTGAGTGGTCCAGAAGCCAACGTGCCAATAACTGCAGGAGCGATGGGAATCCATCGACCATACGTCCAATCGCACGTTGCTAGGCATCAAGAAAAGGCCCTCGATGACTGCTCTGAGTCACAAAGACTGGAGATGGTGGACTACCTTGGCAAGGTCCTTGGTGAATGGTGATGGAAACCACCCACGCGAGGATCATGAAGAACTCCTCCAGCTCTTTCTGGGAGGAAACATTTCTGGCAAAGAAAATTCCACTTCCGATCTCCTAGTGCCTATTACCACGCTAGGTGGATGGCTAAGGCTATCTATGCTATCAAAATCGTCCTCTTCGGAAACTAACTGGATCTGTCTAACAACATCGCGGGCGGCCTCCGTAAAGCAGCCCTCTTCGTCAGCTTGGTTTACATCGAGCACTGGAATGGAGCTTTTATTCCACAATACGCTCCAAAGAACGGCTATGACTCGATTACTAGATCATGCAGAGGTACCCGGATCAAGAGCTGGCCTCGGCGGTCACGAAGGCCTCCTCGCGGCATCTTTGGTATCTGTCGGAATATCTGGCTTCTCTGGCCTTCTTTGACAACCGTGTTGAGGAAGAAGAAAATAACCGTGTGTTAGAGCAGTTGTCAAAGCCAGGATCATGGAAAATGCTCAAAAGGCTTGAAAGAAGAAGGGTATATGCTTCACGGAAACAACAACTCTACCCAGCTTCATCAGCTCTCGGAGTAAGGACCTGTTACATCTGCTGACATATACGGATGTAAGATGTTGATGATGACTAGGACCTGATTCAAAATTAGACAGTCAAGAACAGGGTCGAAGCTCTGAACGTATTCAATGCAGGGGCGGCGCCACCGGGGGGGGGGGCAGCTGCCCCCCTGGCGTCAGCCAGGGGGGGCAAACATATCTTTTTGACCCC